>CATIWR010621996.1:0-87859 GCA_949677035.1 Omphalea diandra | reverse complement strand
ATTAAATTAAATTAATATATAATAAATAATATATTTTTTACATATAGTTATAAAATACTCCCTCTGTTTCTTTATATATGTCATTTAAAAGAAAAAATTTTATTCCTTAATATATGACGTTTTATAATTTTTCATAGACATTAATTAATTTTTTTCAACTTTACCCTTTTCATTCTCCATAATAGTTGTTTCTTTTTAGAGATGCACAATAATTTGTTGAGATAATTAATCAAGGTTAATATAGCATTTTACTTAAATAATAACACTTATTACACACAATTCTTAATTTTTGTGCAAAAACCTTAAACAACATATAATATGAATCAAATGGAGTATTATTTTGTATTTATGAAATCTTAGTAATTATTGTTTGTTAATACTCTATCCGTTTAATAATATTTGTCATTTTATAGCTATGCACATAAATTAATAAAAAATTAATGAAGAATAATTTTCATTTATATGGACTAATATACCCCTAATTTGTTTTTAATTAAAACTCTACCACCAAAAGAAAGGGAAGAGAAAGAGGAGTGATGAGGGCAAGTTTGGAAAATAACAAATTAATGTTGTTTTTGTATTGTAGACCGATAGATATTTTAAAAAAAACACTTTTAAAAAATGATAAATATTATGAAACAAATGAAATATTATATATATATATTAATATATTTTTAGTAATTAAAATATCCTACATATAGTTTTTTATAAAACTTACATATAACAATTAAAATAAATTCTTTTTTATATAAATAATTAAAATATTATAGTTTATAGTTGATAAGTAAGAATAATTTGGCTTTTTTTAGTTATTATTACAAATATTCAAGGATAATTTTGACTTTTCTTTATTTATTATCATAGAAGTTCAACAAAAACTTTGAAGAACAGCTGATGAAAACAAAAACTAAATGAATTTATATTCATTATTAACTGTTATTTTGTATAGTTTATCAAACAAATATTTCTTAGTTGTTTAACAATATCTATCAACTACACCAAACGCCCTCTAACTATTTTTTTTTTACAAGAGTCTCTTAAATTATTAGGTTATAACTTGAAAAAGTATTAGTAATGATATCACTATAAACTATTATCTTAACTCTTTAATTTAATTTCTTTAAACTCCCAGATATATATAAAGAGGTTAATTTCCTTATGTACTTAGAAATATTAGAATAACTAGATTTATAAGATTAAATCTTCATTGTTTAAAGTGTTGAAAATTAATTAGAATAACAATAATCATAAATGCTGAAACATTAACATATATAAAAAATAGTTCTGATAAATATTTAATTAACTAAAAGAAAATATCCTTCCATGACAATATAGGACCCACAAGATAATCAATTCGTTTCATTGTGTACCCAAAGCTAAGGTACTGCAAATATAATAAATAGGGTAGAAATAGTAAATAGGCTAGAAAACATAATTTAACGCAATTATATATCCAAAATTCGAACTCGAAATAACAATTCCATGCCATCTGATTTATGCACTTGTTCGTAAATAATGCTACTTTTTATGTTTTCTTCCTAGTTTTTGCGACTACTTTAATTAATGACATTATGAAATTATCGGACATAAATGAAATTATAGATATAAATATATATTTCCTCCGTTTTATAATATCTGTCATTTTTAAAAAGTGTTTTTTTAAATATTTGTCGTTCTACAATATCAAAATAACATTAATTAATTTTTTTTTAAACTTACTCTTATCACTCCTCTTTCTATCCTCTTTCTCTTGGTGGAAGAGTTTTAATTAAAGATAAATTCAGAGTATATTAGTCCATATTAATAAGAATTATTTTTATTAATTATTTTCTTAATCTCTTTGCATAATTATAAAACAACAAATATTATGAAATAGGGAGAATATAAAAACAATTAGAACTTTGTGGTTATCGTGAAAAATGGCTATTGACCTCAATTAATTAGTATTTTGTGGGTCTTGTATTTTTTATTAGATGACAATTGGACCTTTATGATTATTATAAAAAGATGGCAATTGGAGCTTTTATTTTTTTATTAGATCATCAAGTATTTTCATATTTTTTTTTAGTATGGGATTAATTTATATTCGTATCAGGTGATCTCTATATAAAAATAATTGAAACTTTATGATTATTGTAAAAAGATGGCTATTTTTATTCAGATGATGTAATAAACAGGTAATATTAAAAATTTGAATTGAAAGGATGGATGTGATATAAATTAGTGGAGGTTAAGCCCAATAATAATTGGGTTAAAATAATTAGGTCAACCATTGTTAAAAGATTATAACTAACCAATTAGATAACTAAATCCAAACTGTTATATACTCTTTATATTTTAGATACTTTTCCAACGTGAGATTTTTAATCTTAACACTCCCCTCAAGTGGTAACAACTTAGTTAACCACTTGAAATTAAAATTTCTTTTCCTGAAATCAAAATTGAATTAAATGCAGTGATAACACTGAATTGAGCCGTTAATATCATGGATATCTAAACGAACATCGAATAATAGAAATTAAAATTGGGCTAGACCTGCTCTGATACTATATTAGAAATTTAAATTGAAAGGGTGGTGATGACATAAATTGGTGAAAGTTAAACTCGGGAATAATTGAATTAAAATGAATTTAGATTAACTGTTCATAAAATGTTAGAACTAACCAATTATATAATTAAACTCAAATTATTATATGTCTTTTATGTTTTAGATACTTTTTTACTGTGAGACTTTTAATCTTAACAGGTAGTATTATTTTGATTTGAAATCCTTCTTTTATCATTAACTAAAGTGTTTTCAAGGTACATTCAAAACACTCTGATTATAATGCTTTTTTATATAAAGTTAAATAATATAAGGGATAATTTACATGTTATATATGGGAATTTTATTTATTTATTTTATTTCAATATTTATTTTTTTAAAATTATTAAATAGAATGAACAATAAAAAGGTCCACACATAATTATTACTCAATATATAATTTTTAATATAAAAAGTTGTAATAACTTGTAAAAGAGCAACTTTATAAATCACATATATTAACTAACCATACTTGTTATAAACCAGCGTACATACCAGACACAGCTTCTCCAAATAAGTAGTATAACCATAATATATATATATATATATACACACACACTAAAAGACATAGAATAGATGACATGCAATCTATCTATCTATTATTTATATATAAAGCTAAAGCAAAAATCAGTCAAATGATGATGTGATAACTAATCGTTAGTAGTTTTCTTTAACACATCTATTATCATTGTTTTGATTTATTCATTATTTTAAGTATTTAAGTTTTGCAATAAATAACATGCTAATGATATTAATTAAATCACTACTATGAATAATAATGCAATTAATTATGAAATTTTATTTTTACTTATTTTAATCTAATTATAAATTATGATTATAAATTTATTATATTTTAATAAAGTTCGTAACATAAAATTTCATCTTATATATATAATTTTTAAAAATATAATATTTATATATTAATAAAAAATATAAAAAAGCAGCAAAGACTACACAATTCAGTATTAACACAACAACAACTATTATTATGTATATAAATAATAAATGAATATTAAAAAATTAAACACAATATTCTAAATAATATACAATATACTAAAATTTTGTTGTACTAAATATGTTATTACTATTACATTTTTTATTTTAATATCATTCAATAAATATAATAAATTATAATACCATTAAAAAAATATATAATTTCACTTTAAAACTCTAAAAAAAATTCAAAAATGACTTCAAAATGCACCAAACGCGAAATATCGACTAGTTAGACTATCTTTCACATTATTGGCAAAGAACATTGTATCCATTGCATCTAATAGCTTTTTTAAAATATTAATGAAATTTATTGAAATCAAAACTTGAGGTAATATATACTCATGTAAACAAGCCATATAAAACCTAGATATAGCCCTAGCTCAATATTATTGTTTCTATTAGCGCTAAATCAACATATTATTATCATTTTTCTTTTTTTTTTAAATTAGAATTACACTATTGATGAGTTAGAAGGTTAAGAATAAACGACAAAATTTGCAACTCACGTCAACATTATCTTCAGCGGAGAATTTAAAACAAGAAAGTGCCCTCTCTCTTTATCGCATTTACGCTTCTCACCCTCCATAAATGCTATTACAACCCCTCAATACGCTTTGCAATAACTCCTTTGCTGTCTCCTCTTCTCCCCCTTCTTCAAACCTCACCTCCTTCTCTCTCTTTCGATTATCTTTTCTCTTGTCTCCTCAGCTTCTTTCTCTCTCCCGGTACCCTTTAAACCCTTCATTATCAGATACCCGCTACCCCAACCACACCATTTTTAAATAATGGATTGTCCTTCTAGTCTTTATATAAGTCAATTTAATATTAACCCTAGTTTCACTGGACTGTCCTCTCCAGATAACGTCAAACAGGTTTTATAGAACGTGAATCTTCTATATATATTCAGGTAAGCATCATAGCAACATGTATATACAAAACCCTCCAGTTTTGCTACTTTTGTCACCATGACTGTTACATTAATATGTAATAGCCAGAAGTTTTGGTAATAAGATCTCGGTTATGATACATAGTTGTAGAGGGAGAAAAAGAAGGTTTGCTGAAATGGGGTTATTCCGCGAGATCTTAGTGGGCGGGCAGGCGTTATAATCTTGGTTTATAGTATAGCGAGGTGTGTTGAAATTAGTGTGCGTGTGTGTCTCAAAAGGGGGAGGTTGAGTCACTGTCAACTCTTTATGTGCTGGTCCTTTGTTTTTTATTTCCCAATTCTAGTCTTTTGTCACGTCAGATTAGAAAGAGTTCAGACTTTTCTTTCTTTAGAGACCCAAAAACAGTAGTAATTTCTGCTCTTTTCTTGCTTGTATTAATCAGCTTTGCGTAGACACCTTCAGGGATTCTCTGTATTAAAGCCCAAAATCAACCCACAGAGGTAGACTTAATTCCAGTCAACCTTACGAGAGACAGAGAGATGTGTGTATATATAGCTGCTAGGGGATTTTGGTCAACTGAGATATGCCTTCCAGAATGATGTTCAAGGGGAAAACCGAGTTGCTGGGTTCCACTCACATTCAAGACTAAGTGATCAGGTTCACTTTCATCGCATTCATCTTAGGTGTTCAAAATGATAAAATTTATAGGATGATTTTGATGTGGGTTTTATCTCATCATTTGTACCGTGCAATATACGTATATCCTATTTCCATTTGCCTTTTTTTTTTTTTAAATGAACTCTGAAGATGAATTTTTGGGATAACTTAGACAAGTAATTACTTATGTTTAAGTTAATGTTAATAAACGCTTATCTATTTATCTTCTCGATCTTAACGCCAAATTCGTTATTGGTTGGAGTCTTGGAGATAGAGATGGTCTTTCTTGTTGTTTATAAGGATTTTGCGTATTCCTGTACATGGACATAACAACTACTATGACTGCAATACAGATCATCATTTGCCATACAAAGTTCATAGAACATTTATTAACTAGGCTGAGGACTTAGTTTGGTTTTTTCCTTCTTTCCCTCTTGTGATAATTTATTCTCGTTTCACTTTTTAAAATCCTATTCCACTGTTGCATTCTCTTCTTTACTACCATCACTAAATTTATTTTTGTTAACGTGGACTAGTTCTTTGAATATACTTTCCCCCTTTGCCCCTCTTATTGCAGATTGAGAAAACCATTATAACCGCTTCATCAAAACATGTTCCAACTGAACATGTTTGAGATTGAGAGTCACCAACATTTGTTCGATATGACCCCAAAGAGTTCTGAAAATGAATTGGGGAAGCTCAAAGATGATTATGAGGCCAAATCGGGCACCGAGATAACTGAAGCTCCTTCTGAAGATGATCAAGATCCTAACCAACGCCCTAAAAAGAAACGTTACCACCGACATACTCAGCGCCAAATCCAAGAAATGGAAGCGTAAGAATTATTGATATTGTTACTCTTGAAAGACCTGATAAGTAGTAACAGTGTGTTAATTTATTGAGATGTTGAATTTGAAACAGTTTCTTTAAGGAATGTCCTCACCCGGATGACAAACAACGAAAAGAGCTGAGCCACGAGTTAGGATTAGAGCCTTTGCAAGTCAAATTTTGGTTCCAGAACAAGCGCACGCAAATGAAGGTATTGCTTCTGCGCTTCATATGTTTATACAAGTCACTTAGCTTCCATTAAAGGGAAAACTACTTTTTTTTTTTTATATATTTTATGGTAAGAACACAATATCACTACTTAAGTATGCACAACTAAATCATTTTTGTTTAGTAACATATCAGTGTAAACGCACACATCATAGTTTATATTTCAATATTGGGTTGTCCTCTGAAAAAATAATTCGATATTGGGTTTTCTTGATCAGAAGACTATATCCTGAATTCTTATAAATTGTGATATTCCAATATAGGCTCAACATGAACGAACGGAGAATGCTATTCTCAAGGCTGAGACTGAAAAACTCCGGGCGGAGAACAATAGGTATAAAGAAGCCCTAAGTAATGCAGCATGCCCTAACTGTGGTGGCCCTGCAGCTCTTGGTGAGATGTCCTTTGATGAGCAGCATTTGAGGATCGAAAATGCACGTTTAAGAGAAGAGGTTATTAATTAACAACACAAATATCATCATATTTATCCTTTTTTGAAAAAAAAAAATTTTAATGTAATTGAACTAAAAGCGCTTCTTCTGTAATTAATTACAGATTGACAGGATATCTGGAATTTCACCCAAATATGTGGGAAAGCCTTTATCTTCTTTATCTCATTTTTCGTCGCCTTTACCTTCTCGATCTCTTGATCTTGGAGTTAGCAGTTTTGGAGGACAGTCGGGGTATGTAGGAGGAATTTATGGAGCTACTGATCTACTGAGATCAATCGGTGGTCCTACTGAGGCAGAAAAGCCAATGATAGTTGAACTCGCAGTTGCGGCTATGGAAGAACTAATGAGAATGGCACAGGCTGGAGAACCGCTGTGGGTTCCTGCTGAGAACAGCACTAGTGAAGTGCTTAATGAGGATGAATATTTGAGAGCTTTCCCTGGGGGTATTGGGCTAAGATCTTTGGGATTACGATCAGAAGCCTCGAGAGAATCGGCAGTTGTGATCATGAATCATGTTAACCTTGTTGAGATTCTAATGGATGTGGTTGGTTTTTTTTTTTTTTTCTCTTCCAAGTTTGACATTATTTTCTTAGTATCATTCATTAATTATCTTAATTATTTACTAATCTTGGCCTTTTTTTTTGGGTTCCTAGAACCAATGGTCTACTGTATTTTGTAGTATTGTATCAAAGGCGATGACCCTAGAAATCCTATCAACTGGAGTAGCTGGTAACTATAATGGAGCCTTGCAAGTGGTATATATAGTAAATAAATTAAAGCATTCTTCATTTTAATCTGATAACTTCTCATGCAATTGGAATATTAACATTTTTCAAATTAATGAACAGATGACAGCTCAGTTCCAAGTCCCTTCACCACTGGTTCCGACCCGCGAAAATTACTTAGTGAGATACTGTAAGCAGCATTTTGATGGGTCTTGGGCAGTGGTAGATGTATCCCTCGACAATCTACGCCCTAGTCCAATATCAAGGAGTAGAAGAAGGCCATCAGGTTGTGTAATCCAAGAAATGCCGAATGGTTACTCAAAGGTACTTTTTGGCTGAGTTATCACTCGCTATTATAATTCTTCATTCTTGAGATAAGGTAGAATGATCAGATGAACATGATTGTGCAGGTGATATGGGTGGAGCACATTGAAGTGGACAATAGATCTATACACAATCTATACAGGCCTCTGGTTAATTCTGGTCTAGCATTTGGAGCAAAACGTTGGGTTGCTATCTTAGATCGACAATGTGAACGTCTTGCAAGTTCAATGGCAATCAACATTCCATCGGGAAATCTCTGTGGTATATTTATATATATATATATATATATATATATAGTACTTGTTTGAATTCTATTAGCATAGGGAAGAAGATGTACAATGCAATACTACATAAAAGAGTTATTCTCCTCTAACTCCAGAGACTGATTTTCTCGGACAGTGATAACGAGTCCAGAAGGGAGGAAGAGCATGCTGAAATTGGCTGAAAGAATGGTAATGAGCTTTTGCTCAGGTGTTGGTGCTTCTATCGCAGACGCGTGGACAACATTATCAGCAACAGGCTCTGATGATGTAAGGATCATGACCAGAAAGAGTACGGACGATCCAGGCAGGCCTCCTGGTATTGTACTTAGTGCAGCAACTTCCTTCTGGATTCCAGTCCCCGCCACGAAAGTATTTGAGTTCCTAAGCGATGAGAATCATCGAAGCGAGGTATATAAATAACTCATCATTAACCTTTTCCGGATAACCAATTTGAAGTAAAGATTCTCAAAAAAAAAAATCTTAATTCTTGGCATTAATTTATAGTGGGATATCCTTTCAAATGGTGATCAAGTTCAAGAAATGGCTCACATTGCTAATGGACGTGATCCAGGAAACTGCGTATCATTGCTCCGTGTGAATGTAAGTTACAGAAATGTAGTTCTTGTGTATCTCATTAAAATTAGCTAGTATGAATGTCAACTGACATATTCATGTATTATGTCAAATTTTTGTTATAGAGTGCAAATTCAAGCCAAAGCAACATGCTGATACTACAAGAGGGCTGCACGGACTCCACCGGTTCATATGTTATCTATGCACCTGTAGACATTGCTGCCATGAACGTAGTCCTAAGTGGTGGAGACCCAGATTATGTTTCTCTACTTCCATCAGGTTTTGCTATACTTCCTGATGGACCTGGGTTTAACCCTGGAGGAATTGTTGATGTTGGGTCAGGCGGTGCTCTACTTACTGTAGCATTTCAGATCTTAGTTGATTCAATTCCAACGGCAAAACTGTCTCTTGGATCAGTGGCAACAGTAAACAATCTAATTAGGTGCACAGTTGAAAGGATCAAGGCTGCAGTATCGTGCGAGAACACATGATTGAATAGCCTTTCAAATATCTATGTGGTGAGTTAATAGTCTAATTAGCTTGCTTTAGATTAATTAGCTTGCTTTAGATTACCGCCATCGATTATAGTATGCTTTTGATAGAATTGGACCTAATATCATATTCATATGCCTAAGGGTAGCACTGGGTTAAATTGAGTATTTTTTTGGTTAAAATATTCTACAAAATTAATAAAATGAACAAATTTATTTAATCATTTAAACTAACCCATAATAAATTAATGAGCAGCTTTGAGTTAAAATTTTCTATCATTTATTTATTTTCCGTGATCTAAATCCAAAATTCTTTTTTTTTTTTTCAAAATTTTCGGTTTTTTTTAAAATTTTGAATCAAAGGGTTGCTATTAAAATTAGAGGTTTCTGTGATTAATATCATTTTCGCTTCGCATCATTAATTTTTCATCACATGGCTGACCTAAAATTTATACTTGGCTTTCTATTATTTTATTTTTTTTTGGGGGGGAGGGGACTACATTTGAAAACTTTTAGAAGGGTAGAGTTTTAATCATTAACTTGTTTGAATTAATATGGTAAGATTTCTGCAGGACTGCTAGGCTATTAATAAATATACCTTGATGACAATGACCTAGAAACATTAATATTATTCACCAACTGCATAAGATGTTTTCCATATTTATTGTAAAAAAGCTGCAATACATAATTCAAATCAATGATCTCCTTTATTCTTCTTGCAGTGAGAACACGAAGAAGGGAAAATAATGCAAGGAAAGTGATGTTCACTGCGGAAAAAAAAGAAGAAAAAAAAAAATTACCGGAGAAGTCAAGAACGCACCTTAGATGATCCCTGTCTTGTGGCGTTAATTTGTTAAGGCATAGGATGAAAGACACTTCACCAGATCCAAGGATTATAGGTTCGGGCATTGACTTTGGCTATCACTGATTTAAAAGTGAACTCCGACCTCGTTTATTATGTGTTAAGTCTTTTTTTTTTTTTTTTTTTGAGTGCATTATGCGTTAACCTAATTTCCTGTTTAGTCACCACTGGTCTTTTTATTTTATGAGGTTTAGGGTTAGTGTAGTTCAGCCTTTAGCGGTTTATGGTAAGCTACTTGTCTTAGCTACAATGAACAAACTGTTGTTTCCTTTTCATGTTAATGTTTTTGATAGTTTTCCTGTTATTTATTATAAATATTGTATTAAGATTCAGCAAGATTTTAATTTTGAATCTCAAATCAATCTAAATTACAAAAAATAAGGAAAAAAGGTATAAACTTGATAATAACTCCAATGATTGAAAATGTTAATGATACAAGTTGAACATTTTTTTAAGATATTACGACTTCGATACAAACTTGAAGTGCGTTTCAATAGATAGATCAAATAGAGTAACTAACAAACCGAAGCTCCATAAAAGAGGTATGCACATCTCAATGCCGTAAAACCTGGTACGTAGCTCTTCCAAAAAGGTTAAAGGATTGTGTTTGTATCGTGTTAAATTACTCAAATGACACGATTAGAATGAATATAAATATGATAGTTTATTAGTCATAATAAGATATTTCAACACTAACATGACACGAGGTTTAAATGGATTATATAAATCTGACATATGTAATTCATTTACTTAATTAGTTTTGTACAATTTATTTACTTAACTGACTTTATGTAACTCATTTATTTGATTGGATATGTAATCACAGAATCTAAAACGATCAATTTAATCTGCATAAGTTTATAATCTAAAAAATATATTTTTACTCAAATCAATTGAAATGTTGTCCGCAATCATACGCTCTTCAAGGTTCAAAGCAAATATCAATAAAAATTTCTAAATAAAAATTAATATAATACTAGAGTTCAAATATTCTTGCAAATAAATAAAAATACATAAAAATTGCAAATAAATATAATCTAAATTCTTCCAAATAAATACAAGTATATAAAAATAACTATATATTATATTTAACCTTGACATTCTACATAGATTATGCATATTATAAATAGATTATGTCGGGTTGACATGATCTAATAAAATAGATTACAACGAGTTTGCATGTCAATCCCTTATATATTTTATTTTAAAATGTGTTATAAATAGATCAACTCATTTATAATATGAACCTATTAAAACTTAATCTTAACTTGCTAATTTTGTATGTTTCACAAATAACAATTGCATGTCATGATTCATTTTAACATTCTATCAAAGTCGATAATGCTTTTGATTTAGAATAAGGATAATAGTTTTGCTTGATTCTTGGCTCAAATATTCGCACCATTTATTAATCAAGTTGAGCAGATTTAAATATTGAAAAAAATTCATCTAATTTCGATTGATTATATATTAATTATTTTTTTTATTTATTTTGTATTAATAAAGCATAGGTTTAAACTTTATTTGATTTTATTTTAATTTAAATATGCTTAATATATTGATAAAAACACAAAAAAAATTGTGAATTCTTAAAATAGAATTGAAGTTTTAAAAAAGTTAAATTTTAATTTTTTAAACAAAAATAAATTATTTTTTTATAAAAATAATAAATGGATAGTTTCCAAACCAATCCGGCTCTAGTCAAGTTGCCATCCTTAGATTTAGATTGCTTTCAGTGGGTTCTCGCTTTCAGACAGCAAACAGAATAGAAAATTTGTCTGTTACTTGAGTGGTAGTAAGAAGCATTCCTATCCGTGCACAACATGCTTTGTTTTTTTTTTTTTTTGGGGGGGGGATACTAAAATAGGAAAGATTGCTGGATTTGAATTATTAATCTACCACATTAAGACACATAGATGACACGATATATAGAAAATAATTAGATCGTTATAACTCTTTTTCCAGGCACCATTATTATTATTAGTTTGAAAAGCACTCATTAGGAGTTGCTAATGATGCCAAATTCCTACATTCTCCACGAAAGTCAGAAGGATTTTAGTCCAAACATCTATGTTATGCCAAAACAGAAACGCAAAAACGGAAAAATATGTAAACGACATCAGAACATAAAAAATAAAGAAACATATATTCGTTCCTGAAATAAAAAAACCATGACCTAACAAAAGTTTTGGTGCTACATAGCCAAACATTCATCTTCCTTAGGCTAATTTGTAAGGCTAATTTGTAGGGTTCAAAAGGGACTATAAAAAAAATATACATATATATATATATTTTCTTTGAAAGAGGACGGGAGTTCTTTCCAAAAGAAACAGCTAGGTCAATCAAATCACACCCCCCATGACAGAAAATCATACGTGGGATCATCGATCAATCAGAGCTAAGGTAGTCCTCCGTACAAATCCCTCACCTTCCTTTGAGGTTGACGGAACTGAACTAAATTGGAGATCATCTTTAAGGAGCTAGACTAAACTTACATCTCTTACATGAAGCACATGAGAAATTTATTTCTCTCATTACTAAGGTTCTACCACAACCTGCAACAAAAATCATATACGTGCCACTTAAGTGAACTCCCCTATCTATTGAGATGCTAATGCATCTGGTGCAATAACCATCATGAGATTGTTGAAAAATCAATTCAATAATTTAAATATATATGGTTACTCGAAACCTTTGAGTTTTGAAGATGACTTTAATATTGCTTAACTAATTGTGCAATGTGGGTATTCTAGTAGTGCAATGATGGGTAATTAACTTCTTGATTGATCTGGTCATTGGTCATTTTTTCTATTTGCTGGATCAGATTTCTACTATCAAGCAGCATATCGATCAAAATGGAAAGTGCAAACAGTAATCAAGAACTGATAGAAACGAACAGCAACACCTTCAAAGATATGATAATTGAAAATAAACGAAAAAAGAAGAATGGAAAAGAGGCCTGCCTTATCTATATTTAATAAGAAGGACCAACTCTGGGCGGTGTTGCCGTCATTGCAGAAATTAAATTTAGCTGTAATATAATGGTGACGATATGACAAAGCAGTGATTGGTCGCATCACAACGAAAATAAAATTTGGAACGGAAAATTTCAGTGCGTATTAAAATTGGCTGGTGGGCGTTTTGGGGTCCATTTATCTTTATGGAGCATAAATAGGGAGGTTGATCAGTAACTGAAGAAAAATTTTTCCGATTGCTCTCTGCCTCACTTTACTTATGGACACTCTGCGCCAACCAACTGGACAACCACTCATGCATATACAACATCATTGGCTTTCTTTTTGCATGCGCTTCAAACAGATTTAATCCTTTATTTTAATAATCATGTGTCTCATTTCATTAATTTACAGTTGAAGTTTCAGTGAAATTCAAACATGGCATTTGCGTGGCTCTTACTTATCATTGATCACGACAAGTAATATCACTTTTTTATTTATTGTTTTACTATGTTCATTTCTTTTATCAATTATTGATTGAAAATAATTGAAAGCTAAAATAGCAAGTACCAAAAACGAAAAATACTAAGAGTTGTTATATTATGGACCCACTGTTCATAAAACAATATAAACTAAAAGTTCATGACACGGTGTGGGATACATAGCACTTTAACAGTTTTCTTTCTTTTTCTTTTGTTTTATTTTTTTCTTTTCTTATAAATGAGATTTTTGTGTGTTTTAATTTCTTTTTTTTGTTTCATTTTTCTTTTTTCTTAGTCATATATTTTTTTTCTTTTAGAACACTTTTTTTAATTTTATTTATCTTGTTTTATATTTTTTATTTTTCTAATAAAATGAAAAATTTATTCTACAAAAAACAATTTAGATATATATGTTTTATTTAATCTAATGAATATTTATTTTATGTTACATATAATATCAAAATATAAAATAAAAATTATAAAAAATAATGTAATAATAAGAAAAATATAATTGTTTTAAAACCTTCAATTAAAAATAAAATAATACAATAATTTATGATTAATTATGATATATTTTATATTTAGTATATAAATGAACCAACAATTTACAAAAAATAAGTCTACAGTTTACTAATAATAAATCTATAGTTTATACCAAATAAACCTGCAGTTTACAAAAAATGAACCTTCAATTTACTGATAATTAATCTAAAGTTTATGCCAAAATGAACATATAGTTTATAAAAAAAAAATCAACAGTTTGCCAAAAAATAAATTTATAATTTACAAAAAATAAACCAATTGTTTGCTAAAAAATGAATTTACAATTTACAAAAAATAAACCAATAATTTACTAATAATAAATTTATAGTTTATACCAAAAATGAACCTACAGTTTACAAAAAATGAACCTATAATTTACAACAAATGAACTTATATATTTAGACTAATCAACCCACACTGTGTAACAAATGAACTGCAAAAAAATATAAAATACAATTAATAATAATATTGAACATAAATTATATTAATATATAATTTAATAAAATATTATAAATTAATTAATATAATAATATAAATTATATATAATATTTATATATAATTATATATAAATAACATAAATTATATAATTATAATAATATAATATAATTAAATAATATAAAATAATTATATATTAATATAATTATATATAATATATAAAATTATAATATATTAAAACACACAAAGCCTCATTTAAAAAAAATTTAAAAAAGAAAGAAAGAAAGAAAGGTGGTTGTTTTTTTTAACAAAATCTTTTTTTTTTTTACTTTAAATATACATATTTATACTTTTATACATCTCTTTTTTTTAATTTTAATTACATTGACATTATTTATTATTATTATTATTGTTGTTGTTGTTGTTGTTGTTGTTGTTGTTATTTCGTATGTTTAGACAAAATAGACTTATTTTTTTGCAAAAAAAATTAGTTTAAACTGTAGATTTATCAATTTTAATATTACAAAAGAAAATAAAAATATTAAAATATTTAACTGTAAAAAATGAACTTATAATTTATAAAAAAATAAATTTATGGTTATTGATAATAAATACAGTTTACAAAACATAAATGAACAGTTTATAAAAAAATAAATCTATAATTTACTGATAATGAATCTATAATTTATACTAAATGAACCTACAGTTTATAAAAAATAAATATACAACTTACAAAAAAATGAATTTACAATTTGCTAATAATGAATATACACTTTATATCAAAATAAACCTACAGTTTAGAAAAAAAACGAACCTGTATATTTAAACAAATCAATCTACACCATATAACAAATGAACTATAAAAAAAATTCATTTAATAATATTAATAATATTGAACATAAATTAATATAGTATAATATTCAATATTATATTAAAATAAAATTATATTAATTTATAATTTAATATAATACTATATTAATATAAATTAATTAATATAATTATATATAATAACATAAATTATATAATTATAATAATATAGTGTAATTAAATAATATAAAAATAATTATATATAATATATAAAATTATAATATATAAAAACACACAAAAGTCTTATTTATAAAAAAAAAAATAGAAAAAAATAGTTGTACATAAAAAAGAAAGAAAAAGAAAGAACAAAAAATAAAAAAGAAAGTGAGCACGTCCCCTTTTTTTAAATTTTTACACATATCATAAATATCTAGTCTATATTTTTAGATAAACATAGTTCCATGATATAATTTGTGACTGCCGTGTTACAGTCGTTATTGTAAATTGTAAGAGGCTATGTAAAAGAAAGAAGAATCACAGCAGAAGAAACCACTAAGTAGGGCTTTTCCAACCAAACCCAAATCCAAAAAAAAAAAAAACAAAAGAAGTAGGGCCTTAGTCTAAATGTGCTGTAGAGACTACATGTGGACTTTTGGTTGGCCTTTTAACTGTTTTCAATTTTTCTTTTCTTGGCCTAAGAGATCAGAACAACAGTTTATTTTTAAATGAAAGTCAATAGTAAAGAAATTCAAATCTCAATTATCTAATCATATTATATTCAGTTTTATTTGTTTAAATAATAGTGGCATTTTTTCAACAAAAATTTTAATCTCTTCTATTTTCGACCATCTGATCAAATCTTACTCTTTGTTGGGTTAAATTTTGAATCCTAAAACCCAACGTTCCCTTCAAGCCCAATATATACGTCCCCTTTATTTATCAATATCACGCGAGATTTAACATTTTGTTTGGAAAAATGTAGAGTGGGAGAGAAATGTGGACAAATAAGAAAAAAAGAAAGGTAAACTTTTTTTTTTCCCTATCTTAAAAAGAATGATTTTCTTGCTTAAAAAATGGTAGAAATGAAGAGAGAGAAAAATTAGAAAATGAAAAGAAAGAAAATTTTTTAATTTGAAATTGCTTTTCTACCCTTCATACTATGGTTTTTGCTAACGAAAGATTATATATTATTTTTATATGAGTTACTTCTTTTTTAATTATTAAATTTAAATCTATGTCTTTACTAATTAATATTAACTCATAATTTCTTGATATATGCTATTTTCTTTTAATATAATGAATCCTGATCTAAGTATGTATATAAGTATTTCATAGAATATATAGAATAATTAAATTTAGAGATTCCTATATGATTTATGCTATAGTTTTTTTAATTACTTAATTTAGTATTCTAATCTTTGATAACAAAGCTAACCAAGAAGTATTCAAAAAAAAAAAAAAAAAAAAAGCAAAAATGTGTTCATTCAAAAAAGAAGGTAAAAAAAGCTTGTAGAATTGAAAGGGGCAACGATATGTAAGCATGTGAGGTGTGGTGTTTTTTATTTATGAGAACTGAGAGTGGACTGATAATTTGGGACTGCACAACAATTGCAAAATATATGCATATAGGTTATATAATTAGCACACACCTTACACAATTATCATAGTTTTTTGAAGAAATATATTTTGTTTGAAACCTATGTGTGTGTTTGTGTTATATTAATCAAAAAAAGTGCAAGGGTGAAAAAAAACCAAAAAATTTTGTAGAATTACAAAGAGCAAGGGAGAAAGAAAATACATAGAAAACAAAAAGAAAAGAATCTTATATGAGTATATTTATAATTTTAATTAAAAATTCCTTTAAAATCGATTTTTTCTTCATATTTTCTCTAAAAAGTAGGATAAATATTTAGTGGGTTTTAAAGAAATATTTACCATTTATAGTCCATTCATTCTCTTTTCCATAATGCTACTAAATATGAGAAAAACATGGATTTCTTGGTTCCGACATTCATTTTGTGGAAGAGGAAAGAAATATCTACAAGTATAAATAGAAGAGATAAACAGATCGACAAGCTTTGAAAGTGTTTCATTGTTTTGGAAATGTGATTCTCTTTTCTTATTTATATACTAACTATTATATTATTATTATTTTTGGTATTAATTAATTGATTAATAATAAAAGGGTCGTATTATGCAATTATAATAAGAGGTATCACATATTATTATCATTATTTCATAAGAGAGGAGAGGGAACGAGAGGAAGTGCGACATCTGTTCTTTGTTTTCCTATTTGGTTTTTGGTGTTGATAGCTATAAGGGAATGAAAAATGAGAGTTTTTGAGTTGCGTATTGTGAGGAAGGGTCCTTCCTAGTTAGCTTAATGCAATGATTTTCTTCAGTTATAAAACCCACGATTACAAATTTCCTTTTTTAAAAAAACAAATTATGGGATGTATATAGAAAGTTGGAATTTATAAGAATAGGCTTCAATCTTAGTGAATGAGTAGAGTTCGAACAATATTAGTTGAACTAATATTTATTTGAGATTAGTTATTAATTTAGATGTTTTTGTTATTACTATTATGTACTCATCTATATTGATTTTGATTTTAGTTATATTATGAATTTATTGAAAGAATTTATAATAAGGTCGCGATGATTATAATTTATCTGTTACATATTAACATATCCATAATGCAATCACGATCGCAATTTACAATCTGCTTTTATTCATCTCCTTCTCCTCCTTTCATCTCATCACGATTGTTATTGATTATCAGCCCTCTTAAAAATATTTCTATTTCTGCCATTAAATATATTCATTCTTAATACATAAATTTTATTATGAAATCATTTAAATTTGATTCTATGAATAGAACTAGATTTATCCTGCTGATAGAATTATGTCAAACAAGATGTTGAGGCTTTTTTTCAAAAAAAGACAATAAAGATGTTTTATTGATAAAATATTATAAGTATCTGTAAAAAAAATTATTCTTAAAATTTAGAATATCAATTCAAAATCTATTTTCAATATCACTAATTATAAATATTGTTCAGCTATAAAATTATGACGTTATTTTTTTATTAATTTCTTTAATGGCACTGTTTTTTATTAATAATCGAGATATCTACCAGTCTTAGAATTATAATATAAAGAAATTAATTTTTTGTAGCCCTAAATCAAATTTGAAAGATGGCTAATTAATCTCAAATCTTAAAAGTTCTCATTATAAAGAAATTACAAAAATCTCTTTAAAAGAAATGACAAAATAATCTAAAATAATAAAACCCTCAATAGTGAGAGACAAAATAAATAATAAAATAAGATGAAATCAATCATTTTACCAGATAAAATAATGAAAATGGATTAAATTAAAAACAATGGGTCTTACGATGGGCAATTTATGGGACAATAGCCAAAAAAATCAAAAGAGTTTTTGAAACAAAAAAGGAATAGGAATGAAGACCGCTGCCTAAATCTTAATTTTTGAATAATTAGAATATGCTGTGTGGGTGCGTTCATCTGCACCATATATTCATCCAATAATTCATTAAATATCAAAATGACAAGACCATGTGAAGTATATATTGCCAACCAAACGTCAATTCGTTAACATATCTGTTTCTGTATTAGCTAAACAACCGTCTTGGACCTCTGCAACAATCCATATTAATTGAGTCCAAAGCAATTTATTCAATATTTTTTGAAGCACTTAAAAATAATATTTCCTCTCTTACAAAATATGAAATTTATTTGTTATATTTTTAAATAGAATTTAAATATTTGTAATTATAAAATTATTATTATTTTGAAGGTTTCAAAATGCATGAAATAAGTTTCTTTCAGTCTCTATTCAAGAAAGTAGCAAACCTATATATATATATATATATATATATATATATATATATAATATTGATGTAGCGAGAGTTTTTTGAATTTGGTTGTGTTTTTATGCTGATGTTTCATTATTGTTAAACTTCCTACTTTAGGTTTAGCTTTAGCAAAAGAAAGGAAAGAAACTCAGCAACTATTAAAAATTGTATTAGCATTTATAGGTTTCATAATTATTTATGAATCTTCACATATAGTAATCAATTATTTCTCCTTTTTTTAGCCTTTCACTAATTATTTTGAAAGATACATTTTAAGATCGTAAAAAAGTTTAACAACCACTCTAATATTAATATTACTCTTTCTAATTGAATTCACAAAGTTTATATATATATATATAGTTTAAAACTTTAATTAAATCATAATAGTAAATTTCACATTGTAAAAACAAGTAGTTGTTTTATTATTTAGAATAACTTCAATTATAAAAAATAAAATTATTATTAAGCTAGATAGTTGATCATATATATATATTAAAATTAATAGTTATACATATATATAGAGAGAGAGAGAGAGATAGAAAGTAAATTTTTTAAATTAATTAAAAATATTTAAGATATATATTGATATCAAAGATATTAATAGAATTGATAAAAATAATAAGATAAATTTCATTAATTGAGAAAAATATGAATATGTATAAATTGAATTAAATATTTTCATTAATTAATATGATGAGTATTTATCATTTATCAAGTTAGCTAAAAAAAATTATATATGGCAAATATTTATTATGTGTTAAACTAATATTTTAATAAATAAGTGACTAACAACTCTATTATTATTATTATTATTATTATTATTATTATATTAAATAAATAACTAATTAAAAGAAAATATATAAAAGAAATAAAATATATTCAATGAAAGAAAAGTATTTTAAAAGAAATAAAAAATTAATTCTAAACTAAATAATAAAAATATAAAATAATTTAAATAATATTAATTTAAAATTTATTTATTTTAATATTTTTATATCTAAAATAAAAATAAGATAATAATTTTCTTAATTATTTTATAAAAAAAATTTATACTACAATTCGGGCATCGCACGGATTGGTGACTAGTTTAATAAAATAATTGTGATCACACTAAAATCCATTTAAGAAATTTTACGGATTAATTAAATTAGTTGCAATAATAACCGATAGAAAAGTTAAATTTCATGGACTTACATTGACATTAATAAATCAAGAATTTTTTGATTTATTTCAAAATTTTACTCCCTTTATACATTTAAAATATTTGATTAAAGTTTAAATAAAAATTTACCATTGGCAACGTTTAAACTTGGAAGTTTAAACAATGGCCAAGTTTAAACATTCGAATATGATAATTAAATTTAAATTAGCCTTAACCCAAAAAAAAGCGATATCACACAGTGAATTTGTTTTAAAAAAGAATTTATTATTGTTATAAATGTTTCTATAAACTTTTAACTGCATTTTTACTATTTTATTTCTATAAAAACTTTAATTAAATAATTATATTGGTAATTTTTAAAATAAAATAGTGTATAAAACTTGAGTGCTTTCCTAGAATATTAGAAGACGAATATCTGCGGACCGAGGAATAGGATTTGGAGAGGATAAGGATGAGCCATACCGCACAAAGCTGTGGACCCCCATATTTGAGGTTCGTGGTTCACATGTCAAAAAAATGCATGTGTTTTGTCCGCAGACAAATCTGTCAATTTTCTGTCGAGAAATGAATGGGAAAAAAATATTTTTTCCTAAATTGAAATATAAAATAATTGATAATTCATATTAAACATTTAAAATAAAAAAAATTAAAAACAACTTTAATTCTTATTAAATATTTAAATAATAATAATAATAATAATAAAAGATTCTCTCTTATAAGAGAGAGAACTCTTATTTTATATTTGAAAAACTATGTAGGAAAAAAAGAAAACAAGAAAAAAAATAAATTTTATTTTTCTTCTTTTATTTTCCTTCCTCTTTATATTTGGGAAACTATGTAGAGAGGAAAGAAAATAATGAGAAAAAATAAAATTTATTTTTCTTCCTCATTTTTGGATAAAAGGAAGAGAAAAGAAAATAATTTTATTTTCTCTTATTTAGAAAGCAAAATATAAAAGGAAAGGAAAATATTATTTCATATATTTTCTATTTTACCCTTCATTTAAACAAACTATTGGATATATAATTGTGTTGTATAATGATAAAAAAATAATTTTTTTATATTTCAACTAATTTTATATGAAATAAAAATTTGTATAATGATAAATATAATGTTAATATTAAAAAAAATCTAACATTAGTTTTTTATATTTTAAATGTTAAAAAAATGATTTATAAATTTAGTTATATTTTTTGAATATTGAATATTAATTTTTAAATTAAACGTTAAACGCTAACATTTATCAAACATTATTTTTGAATAGTTTAATATTCAATCACTGAATATCAATAGGTAAATGTGAAACTAAAAAAATACTAAGTAAAAAATCATAAGATTTTGAAAGAATTAATTTCAATTAAAAATTTTAGATAAAATTATTTTACTAATTTTATAATTTAAATTCACTTCATGTTTATTTTAAATCTAAAAAAATAAAAAAACCTTAATTCATTATAAATATATTCTAAACAATAAAATTTCATTAAATTTTATTAATTTAAACTTTATTTAAATATTTTCATTATTTTTCATAATTTATTTCAAAGATAGCTAAAAGTGAAATCCAAACACTCTATAACGTTTCAACAACTCTCGTTTCAGATTCATATTTAACTTATTACTACATACCTTATTTTTTACTTTAGCCTCATCAAATAATTGTTTCTATTAATTGATCAGCATTATCTATAAATTTAAATATTTTAAAATTATTTACTATATTAAATAACTCATTATAAAATATATTATTTTAACTATTATAATAAATAAACTTTAAAATATTAAGATTAAAATATGATGTGAATTAGTTAAATTATGAGTGTAAAAAAGTATTGATAAATGTTCATGGGCAGAATTGTAATTTTATAAAAATCTTATTAATCTTTCATATTTTCTCTCAATTTTAGAGAGAAAATATAGGGCGTAAAATAAATTTTATTTTCCTTCCCCTTCTTTTTTTTCCTTCTTTTTCCAAATAGAGTAAAATTATTTCATTCCTTATGTTTCACTTTTATTTTACTTTTCCTCTTATTTTTCTTCCTCCACATCTTGTTAGATTTGGTCTCATTTTTTTACTTTATTGTTTTTCCTTTTTTTGATCTTATTTAGTATAAAATTACATACTCTTTTAGCAATATGACACTAAAAAGTTATTTTCTAGAAAGTTAAGTTCCACTGTGTTTAATTTGTATATTTTATTTTATTTTTTGCAAAGTGCTTCACTCATATTCAATTTACTCAATAAAAGTCTGTTTGGTTTTAACTATATAGTTTAGAAATGAATTTTTCATTGTTAAATATAAAATTTGTTGCTAATTTTGATTAGCAATGGAAATATTATGTTAATATTTTGCTCCTTACTAAAAAAATTAATACCAGAGTTTTATAAATTTGTTGTTAATTTAGCAACAAATTGTAGTTCAATATTAAATTAGCAGAGATTTAATTGATGTTACTTTAACAACGTATTCAGTCCATTGCTAATTTAGCAACAAATTTCAGTCTGCTGTTAAATTAGCAATGGATTTCAATTTCTTGCTAAATTAAAAACATATTTGAATCTCTTGATAATTTTGCAAACATAAATTACTAATTACTAATCCATTACTGAATATTTAACTTTTTCAATTAAAATATTTCATACCCAGTAACCAATAATAATATAATTTATTTTTTACAATAATCTATAATGAATTGCAATTTATTATTAAAAAAAGTAGATATCTCATTTTATAATCAAACAAAATTCATATATAAGATACTAGTATATTAAAAAAAATAATTGATACATAACATATAAGTGCATAAAACAGAAATGCAAGATCTAATAATAGCTCAAATCTTCTGCACTATCAGAGTCACTTGCAAAAATATTATAATGAGGTACATTTGAAGACATTTAAAATCACTTGCTGAGAAGCTGCAATCTGAAAGGTATGAGCCAGCTCTTCACGCATCTATCTTATCTACTCCTACATCTACAACTGTATAAATATAATTCGCTCTTGCATCTGTGTCTGCTGCTGCTTTATTTATGCATTTGTGCCTGCATCTATGCTTGTTGCTGTTTCTTTATAATCACAAAGATAATCCTAACATGCTATCTCCACATGCTAACAACTAAACTATTTTAACAGCTAAAAAAATGAAGTCATGTCAATCTTCAAAATTAACATATTAAATTAATGTATTATTAAGTTAACAACCGTCATGCATATTATTAGATGCTCATTTAGAAAATAAAGAGAAATGATACTCCACTCCTTTAATAAGAAAACAGTAACATATTTAATTGAGGGTGTTCAAAGTTAGATGCTTTCAGACCAAAAAGACTCAAAGTACTGATAGTTTCATAAATATCTATATTATCTATCATTTGATAATACCAAAGAAAAAAATTCATTGTTATGGGTGAGACAATTTCAATTCAATAGTTGCAAATCACATTTCAATATTGTTTTTAGGTATATCAAAAATATTTAAAAGGCCGAAAAGATCAGGGTTTAAAATTATGGCCTTATACACAATCAGACAAACACTTAATATTTAAATTATTAATTGGATAATATATTTCATTATTTCAATATAGTAATAGTTTGAAGTAATTTTTTTCTTCAACTGAAACTAATCTTTTTTATTTTTATTTAACAAATATATATAAGAGTTTTCAATGGTTATGTTTTCATATATAGTTATTGTTTTTATAACTGAACAATAAATATTTATAATTTTTAGTATAAGAATTAATTACAAGTCAAAATAATCAGAATAACTAGATTTTTAATCTAAAAGTTGAAAGTACAGTAATTATGAATGAGTAAAAATTGCAGTAATCATTGAAACATCACACACACACACACATATATATATATATATATAAACTTTCTTAAAAAATATTATTATATCCACTCACTTATATACAAAGAACAAGGAACTAAAGTGGATAACTAGAGATTTAAGGCAAAAGAAGAGGCCTCTGCATCTATATTCATAACTTTTTTAAAAAAATTTTTTAAAAGAAAATTCACTTTCTAAATAAAAAATTTGGTCCGTTGATGGAGAACAAAGCAAAAGAATCTTTTAGCACTAACACTTTTTTATTCTCAATTAATTAGATATATTTTTGTCCTTCTCAATCAAAGAAATTAAGCAATTTATTAATCACTAAAGTTTAACAAAAAGAAAGATAAAAATTTATCAAGACAAAACCTCAAAACCAAAGTTATAAATAAGACCTCTGCAATTTATTAAGTTATAAAGCTCAAAACAATATCTTTCAACAGCCTTTTTCTTTTAGCATTATAATTAGTATAAACTGATGCATAATAGTATTAGTAATATTATCATTATTATTAGACCTTAAATTTGTGTGCAGACAGTAGTCATTTCAGACCTCAAAAACATGGCTGGACAGTTCCTAAAATCACTTCATGCCCCAGATTGATCATCCTTTTCTTAATCAAGCTTCTAGGCATTGCCCTACCTTTCTTCCGTGAAACTTAATCCAGAATTTTTGTACACGTTTTGTAGCTTTTAAGACCTACTTAGCCATTCTTTTTATTTTAGGGATATAGAGATCACTATTTAAGGATTTTGGCGCCATATGCTTGGGTTATTTATATCTGCAAGATAATGGAGATATTTGACTTGCTCCACAATAACGTGTCTCTGTATACTCTGGGGGGAGGAGAATCTTTACTGACTTTGCACCCTTGTAGGAGTGATTCTAGAGCGGCTCAAGCTTAGATTTTGTCGCTATTTCTGATGGGTGATTATCTTATTCAGAGAGATGATGACGAGGTGGATTTTTAAGCACTCAAACTTATAGAGGAGATTGAGGCATGACACTAGTACTTGTGATTTTTCGTGAGTCCTTGATGGGTTTGGACAGAGTTGCCTTGAGCGTTAGCTAGTATTTATCAGAAAGGCTTTTACTTTTCCAAGTATATTTCTTATTGGGATAAATTTTAATTTTCTTACAACCTCATCTTTTCTTCTATTTTTATTTTTATTTATATTTCTCATTATTATTTTCTAATTCTTTTATATATATATATATATATATATATATATATATATATATATATATATACAATTTTTTACACTTAACTATTACCTGGATCATCCTTACAAATTTTCAATCTAATGGGTGGCTCAATTTTATCTAGGTTGCTTTTTCAAATTTTCAACCTGACGATCTTTTTCTTATTTTCTCTTTTTTTTTTTTTTTTTTTTTTTCTATATTTGATTGCAGGAAAGAGTAGATTTATTAGACTCCCACTACAAAGGCAAAGCGGTACTTTTTGCAGTATCACTCAAGTCGACCCATTTCTGCAGTAGAGTGGACCGAGTAATTGTCTCGTATTTTTACCATGACATCTACTGGACGAGCCCCTACAGGAGACAAGCCGAAGTTACCTTAAGGACCTATGGTGATTATGTGATCATACTTGCCCTATCTTCTAGCACCTTTGATGATCTTTTCCAAGTTCAATGCCAATTTGAAGTTTTTCAGTATTCCATGGGTTTCATTTCTTCCTTCATAGAGGGCTACTGATTTAACATTTTTAGACAATGTGGACACTACTTGAGTTGATCGCTGAGTTTATTATTTTCCTGTCGTTAAAACTTCTTCTCCAGACGATACTGATTTCTAGACATAGTTGTATAATGCATAAGGGACATAAGATGCTAGAATCTCATAAGTCGTAGAGTAGTAGTATAGTTTTGAGAAAAAATCTGTATTTCATTTATTTGGAACACGTGTATGATAAATGCTGCTTATTGTATGATAATAAATTAGGTTTTAGTGCTATGCTTTTCCATGAATCATTTTCATTTTGTATGGTCAATATTAAGTTTATGAATATTCTACTATTTTAATAAAAAACACATTAAGATATATCTCATCACTTTTGTTAATCATGGTCCGTTAATGCCTTTCTTCTATTTATTGCCTTTAGAACTAACCCGCTGTCACTTACTTGTTTACTCTACTTATTTTTGGGTCACTCTACTGTTATGCCTCCTTATCGACCTCTCTCTCTTTTATTCTTTTATTTATTTATTTTTACTTTATTCTCCTTAATTTTTGCTTAAACTGCACTTTTTAGATTTTTAACAGACCACTTTGACCTTGTAACAACCTAAAATTAGAGCCTCTTTTTATCCCATTTAATCTTTCTCTAACCCAAATCATGGAGTCCAGCAATACAAAATCCTAACTAATTTTATCCTCATAATTCTTCTGCCTAAACTGATGAGTGAAAATAGGAAGCATAAAACTTAGTGAGATGATAAACAATGATACATAGTTATTATGAAATATATATAAATCAAACTTTAATCAAATATTTTACTGAAAATAAAAATACCGATAAACTATATAATTAACAAAATAAAATTTGAAATTCCTTCAAGATAACATACTCATCAATATTTTCTCAAAATCTTAAAATCATCATGAAATAATTATCTCACTAGATAAATGATCATTTATAAAACTATATCATTTTCTAATACTCTCAACTTTTTGTATCAAAAACAATATAATTAAAATCCTCAAATAATTGTAAAATCAATAAAGTATACTGACAAAATCATTTATTTCAAAATTTTACTCCCTTTATACATTTAAAATATTTGATTAAAGTTTAAATAAAATTTTACCATTGGCCAAGTATAAACATTTGATGGATGCACTTAGTACTCTTTCGAATATGATAATTAAATTTAAATTAGCCTTAACAAAAAAAAAAGCGATATAACATAGTAAATTTGTTTTAAAAAAGAATTTATTATTGTTATAAATGTTTCTATAAACTTTTAACTGCATTTTTACTATTTTATTTCTATCAACACTTTAATTAAATAAAAATTACTATTATATTATTTAAATACTCCAATTAAATCTAAAATTTAAATAACTCACTAAGAAAAACATATTTAATAATTCTAATAAATATAGCTTTAGAAAATTATGTTTTAGATTGATTTTACTTATATTATTATCTTTTGGATATTTTGGACATAGATATGAATATTGATTTCAGTTACATTTTGGATATTGATTTCAGTTACATTATTCTATTAAAATTGAAAATGATATGGATATTTTGGATTTATTAATGAAAGTTTGTAGTGTTAAAATTTTCAGTTAGAAAATTAATTTGCATTTTATTTTATGAGATGAGTAATGTCATAGTTGGATAAATAGGCACACACTCAGTTATATATTTTGGTGATCACACATTGGATGTTAGGTGATACACAAACATTGGTATTTAACAATGCCCATTGAAGGTATTGGTCTACACGTATATGACTAAAATTCACATTTTGGGCTGCAAGTAGATGTCTTCATGCTCATTGCTTGCTAGGATCGGTAGATTACATAGTTGAGTGCATAAATGATTTGTCAGTATACTTTATTGATTTTACAATTATTTGAGGATTTTAATTATATTGTTTTGGATATGGAAAGTTAAGAGTATTAGAAAATGATATAGTTTTATAAATTATCATTTATCCAGCTAGACAATTATTTTATGATGATTTTAAGATTTTGAGAAGATATTGATAAGCAAGTTATCTTCAAGTGATTTCGAAATTTATTTTTGTTACTTATATAGTTTATCGATATTTTTATTTTTAGTAAAATTTTTTATTAAAAGTTTGATTTATATATATTTTGTAACAATTATGTATCATAGTTTATCCTCTCACTGAGTTTTATATTCACTATTTTCACTCACCAGTTTATGTAAGAAATTTTTCGAGGATAATTCAACTAGGTCTTTGTATTACTAGACTCTATGATCCGGATTAGAGAAAGATTAAATGGGATAAAAAGAGGTCCTAATTTTAGGGTGTTACATACCATTTCCTAGATCTCTCTTTTGAATTTTCAGCCTAGCAATTTTTTTTAATTACAAATCTATCTCTGGAATTGAAAATTTGTATAATAATAATTTAGACTATCACTTTTCATCAGTAATTTGCGATGGATATATATTTGTTACCAAAATCTGTTGCTATCAAGATAATTTCTTGTAGTAAAGACTATAAAAAAAATTTAATCATTATATAGAAGGAGAAATCTATCAAATATAAATAGTAAAATTTGCTCTCATATGATTAGAGTTTGCAATAAATAAATTAATTAACGAGTCATTAATTTAATAAACTAAAATTATTTTTTAAAGCTGTAAAGTTGCGAGTTTGATTTTTTTGCAAAGAAATAAAATGATTTCATTAATAATAATAATAATAATAATCTTGGAAATGTGATATTCGTATAAGCAACAAAAATTTCACCCTAAGTTATCAAATTAAATTGATAAAGCCTTAAATTTAATTAATTAGCGGTACACACACTTCGTTGGATAATAATTTTTAGCTATTGTTTGATACATATCTAATCTAATAATTTTCAAATGTAGATTTTGTTAGATGTGGTTTGAAAGTTTAGGCCATATTTAATATTTTAAATTAGTTTCCCATTTGATTAAAGTTCTTATATTTTTATATTTGTTTAAGCTTCCTATAGTTTCCTATTTATTTAGGGTTTTTATAGTTATCTATTTGATTAAAGTTCCTATTTAATAGTGAAATAAATCTAAGTCATTGAGTTTAGTATTTGATAGATGTACCAGATTTAAAAGGTCTCTCTATATATATGGAATTAGTCATCTCTCTACTTATTAAGGTTAGGATATTTACGTAAATAATTTTTCATCAAATTTTTTTGCTACATAAAAATTAACGTTAAGAGAGAGAAACCACTTTTAATTAGAAAGACAATCAAAATTCAACTAGATTCAATGCTTTCTACAACTATGTTGAATTCCATATCAAGTACGTTTTATGTTTTACATTATCTAACAAATTATTTATTCAAGATACTATAATTGTAAAGATATTTGAATATTGATGTGATTAAGTTGTCTTAAGTTTTAATTTTATAGATTTATTATAGACATTAAAATTTGCATTGATTAAATTATTTTTTAATTATATAGCCGAAGAACTAGATAATCACAATAAATTTTCAAACTGAAAGTATAATAATAATAATAATAATAATAATATCAACTATAAAGAGAAACAAAAAAAATATTA
This sequence comes from Omphalea diandra, assembly GCA_949677035.1. NCBI lineage: Eukaryota > Viridiplantae > Streptophyta > Magnoliopsida > Malpighiales > Euphorbiaceae > Omphalea > Omphalea diandra. The sequence continues at coordinate 58,607 of CATIWR010621996.1, read as the reverse complement.
AAATTGATCAATAATAATAACTTGAGAACAAAATTTTAGAAAAAGTACTAAAAAGGAAATAATATAACTTTATAACCAAAAAGAAAATAGCATAATTTTATAATAAAAAATTTTACTAAGTGGAAAGTAACATGATTTTATAACCAATATATCTGAATTATAACCAATATATCCGAAAAAATAATTAAGAAATCTAATAGAAAAGAGAAGTGTATTGGAAAAAGGTCAAAGAAAAAAATATGGAAAAACAAATAAAATGAAAATAAATTGCTACTATTGATCACTGAAGTGACCAATCACAACAAGCCCTGTATTGTGAGTTTGAATTTCGACCAATTCTTAATTAGCCAAAACAACTCATTATTTTTTGATAATAGTTATGTGGTTAACTATATTGTTAATACTTCAAAACTGCTTTCTTAGGAGATCTTGGGTTCCAGAACCCAAGCAAGGGCAAGACTTTCTTTTTTCACTTCTGTGGAGATCGGAGCTACTACTAAAGCTCATGATAGGCCATCTAAATTTTTCAATAAACTTACTGAAAACTTCATAATAGGCCATCTAGATGGCTTGCCAAGAAACTAAACAAAGGAAGTCTATCTTTTTCTTGGATTACCAACCCTCTTCTTGTTTTTGTTTCTCTTTTGAATTGTAATTTCTGGTCGTTTTAATGAAATTTGCTTTTGACCAAAAAAAATATTTTTCGTAAAAAAAAGAAAATAAATATTTCATTTACAAGAGAAAGGAAGGGGGATCTACATGAAATGACATATTTCTGTCCATCACTTTGATGCGTTGATTTAGAGGCCAGAAATATAAAAAGTTTTAAAAATGAATTGATTAATTAGATTAGTAAAACTGAAAAGTGGTTCAACAATCAATTCAATTAAATCTAAATGATTTTAATTTTTTTTATTTTTTAATAATATAATTTTTATATATCTATGATTTTTAGAATATTTAAATAATATTTTTTAATTTTTAAATCATTTAAATTGAATTGGTTGAATCAACCAATTAGTCAAATCAATTTCTTTCTAACTTAAAATATACGTATATTTACGTTAATCATAGTATCTTAACAGAAGTAAAAGACCAAATTTCCATATGAAGAACTATTGGGCAATTTTATCTATGTTTGCCAAAAGTTTTTGTTTGATCTAACACACAAAAATATAAATTTTGAGTCAATGCAGACTCTTATGAGAAAGATAATTAAAAAGGATATTTTTGATATATAATCCTATATTTCATAAGAATATCAAACAGCTGTATCATTGAGTGCTTAGATCAGTTAGACGTAAAGTTATTTTAAATTAATAAGAGGTCTCGAGTTTGAATTTCTGAGTACACAGTTGTATTAAAACTCGATAAAGAGAGTTTTATCGTTCTTGTAATTCTATCTTGTTCAAATTAGTCTTATACTGAAAAAAGTATGAGAATATTGAATGATTTAACATCAAAACAATTATCACAAAGTTATTGCAATGCTGAGCCAAAAGAAAAAGTGAATTGGTTTTGAATTCCTTTCATAATAATGCGAAATATCATCTTAAATTGTGCCACGAGCTAATAATACGAAACATTTACTTTCATTATATGTTTGCAGCTAGGGCCCATGATTTGAAATTATTGAGAATCACATTTGTGCCATATGATGCAAGGACTCTTGGAAGAGTGCGTGCACAATTCGGAGACGCTTTCTTTCTAAAAAACTCAAGGTAATTACAAAATACATTTCTACTTTAGAAATATTTTTTTCTACTATTAATTTTGTTTATAAAATTTATCGATAATTAATATTTTGATTGATTATTATCATCTTATTTATTTTTTATAATTAATATATTAATTTTGATAATTATCTTTAATATTATTTTTTGTATGATCTCATAATTAGTTGTTTCTATATTATAAATGTATATATGTAAGAAAAATATTTATAAATATGTTCTTATATTTTTTTATATTTACATGTTTTTTCTATGTTTCATTTTCTATATTTTAAAAAAATTTCGCTTTTCCGTGTCGTTTTTGCCTTTTCCATTTTTGTGATTGAGATACTTTAGAGGTGGGTGATTGAGATATTTTTCCAAGCAGAGAAGGCACGGCTCCAGCCCGGCATTCTAACTGTAGCATAAATAGATTTATCCTTACGCAATTTCAATAAGTTTCAGAAAAAAAAAGTGTTAAACGATGTAGTTAGGGTTGGTTCGCCATCTATAAATACATCCAATCTGTCAATACAGGTAATTATCAATTCAGTTTTATCTTTTCTTCTGGTCTCTCCTCAAGAACCACACACAGTGGAAATGAGTTGCAATATCCTATCATCTTTCCTAGCTTGCCCATTGCAAAGTTTATCTCCTCACGCGATTCATAAAAAAGGAACTGGCAGTATCTATAAAGGAATTTCCGCTAAAATTTTGACCAGGGAAAGATCTGATTCCAGGAATTTGGATTTAACTGCACAGGGACCAGTTCCCATTAACGTTCCAACTATGAGCCCAGGAAAATTTGGCAAGTTTGGCGGCAATTACGTGCCCGAGACACTCATCTCATGCTTGAAGGAGCTTGAAGCTGAATTTAATTCTGTTTTACATGACCCTCAGTTTCAGGTTTGTTTATTTTGTACTTGTGAATTCGATAATATTATATAAAATTTTGACCTATGTGTGTAACTGATTATTATTATCTTAGTCAATTTTATCAAGAAAAATAATTACACAATGTTATTGAGTTTCATACTGCATGTTCCCGCTCCGTACCACTTCAGGTGAAGTACACTCATCTACTTGAGCATTTAAGCTTTTAACAAAATTGATCAGTGATCAAGTGCTTGTCTTATATTAAAGCAGGCGAATGATTGAAACCTGTTAGCCAACAGCTTGATATATACCAAATGATTAAGCTTTTGGGTTGGTTATGATATGTGGGCGTGTGTATATTTAATTGTAGGAGGAGGTTGCAAGAGCACTAAAAGATTACGTAGGAAGGGAAACTCCTTTATACTTTGCAGAGCGGCTCACAAATCACTACAAGAATGAAGATGGACAAGGACCAGAAATTTACTTAAAAAGAGAAGATCTCAATCATTGTGGAGCACACAAGATGAATAATGCGATTTCACAGGCCATGATTGCTAAACGCATGGGCCTGAACCGTGTTGTGGTGGCCACCGGAGCTGGACAACACGGGGTTGCAACTGCTGCTGCTTGTGCCAAGCTTTCTTTGCAGTGTACTGTTTTCATGGGCACCTCAGACATGGAAAAGCAATCCTCGAATGTACTCTTGATGAAATTATTAGGAGCTGAGGTACGTTCTTGATAGATCAGGATCAGGAATATTAAGCACGTATTACTATATAAAGATTTAAAATAAAATTTTTCGTCCTGCAAGAAAATCATGAATGATGAACATGTATTGACAAGGATGGATTTCTCCTTCTTATTATAATTTTTATATATTAAAATGTGCTACGTCTACGTTTCAGATTAAAGCTGTGGAAGGAAATTTTAAAGATGCAAGCTCAGAAGCGATTAGGGAATGGGTGGGGAACTTGCAGACAAGCTACAATTTGATAGGGACGGTAGTAGGGCCGCATCCATGTCCAAGCATGGTCCGTGAGTTTCAGTCCGTGATCGGAAAGGAAACCAGAAGACAAGCGATGGAGAAATGGGGAGGGAAGCCAGATGTGCTAGTTGCATGTGTAGGAAGTGGGTCTAACGCATTGGGGTTGTTCCATGAATTCATCGGGGACGAAGATGTGAGGTTGATAGGAGTTGAGGCTGCTGGGTTCGGTTTGGATAGCGGAAGACATGCTGCTTCTCTTGCTAGAGGAGATGTTGGTGTTTATCATGGAGCCATGACTTATTTGTTGCAAGATGAAGAAGGCCAGATAATCGAGCCACATTCTATTGGTGTAGGGTAAAGTACCTTAGTAACAGTCCAGTTGAATTTTGAAATTAAAAAAATAAAAAATTAAGGAATCAATAGAAGTAGTTCTTATCAATCGATTATTGTCGGATTAGTGTCTATTAATTTGGGGAAAATTATTAAAAAAGAAAAATTCGTCTTATGTAATTCATAATGCTTAATTTATTAGACTTTCCATAAATAGAAAAAATCAGTATTTTAAAAAAAATTAGCAATTTTACCATACAATTGGTTTTTAAGTCATATAAACACTAAAAGCTAAAATAAAGAAAAATATTATTCACAAAAGGAATTTTTAATTTATGGATAATACTAAAAATTTAAATTGTGACATTTTACAGGTTGCAATATCCAGGAGTTAGTCCAGAATTGAGTTTTCTTAAAGACACAAAACGTGTAAATATTTATTCTGTTACAGATAAAGAAGCCGTAGAAGGTATTGTATATGATAGTAGATAGTAATTATTGATTATGTAAAGCAATTAATTATTTTGGAAGATGATAAGCTAATTATTTTAGTTGGATATTGCGTTGCAGCATATCGAAGGCTAAGCAGATTAGAGGGCATATTTCCAGCGTTAGAAGCATGTCATGCATTGGCATTTCTGGAGAAACTTTGCCCAACTTTACCAAATGCTACCAAAGTCGTAGTGAACTGTAGTGGTCGCGGGGATAAAGATGCTGTAACAGTCTTAAACTACGAAATTAATGCAAAAATGGAGAAGTAATCTAAATTAAGACTGAAAGAATTCGATAATCCGCAAAATGTCATCAGGAAAGTCCTTTGTAAATGCTCTATAGTGGACAACATCAAATCCTAAAATGATTGACAAATAAAAATGCAATGATGATATGATCCTCACCATGTAATTAAAAATTCAATGGTTCTTCCATCATGAATGATCTTTCATGATACAATATACTTTCCTTTATGTCAATTCTAACTATCAAAGTAAGCCTCAATCAAACTTAGATTGGATGGTTATCTATAAAATGATTTTTGGGTCATTGGTCCAATCTCCCCACCCCCCTTCCCTCTGTATCCCTGATCAAAAATTAAAAAATAAAATAAAAAATTCTGACTATCGTCGTTGGTTTGGTTGGAAGCTATTTTCAACGTGACAATTTCGCAAGCAATCATATTAAAAAGTGGGGACACTGCTATTGTGACAGCAAAAATAGCTGTCGCCAAAGTCTATTTGTTGCCAAACTAACTTTACTCGCCCGCCCCACTGGTAAACATGGCTTGAAAAAACAAATATTTAAACGAGTGCAATTTCTAGTGACCGACATATACGCTGTGCAAGCCCCACTAGCTTTCCAGAGCAAAAGCTTTTATGACATGTTTGATAATATAAATAGAATTATATTTAACATAAAGTGTTTTATGATTTTAATATTTTTATTTAATATATTTATATATATAAAATAATAAAAATATTTTAAATTCAATTAAAGTATTAAATATGAAAATAGAATTAAAATCTATTCTACTTTTATTTCTTGATATATTAAATATGCTCTTATAAAAATAGCATTTGCAATAGCTTTCTAACTCTCCGAATTTTCCCATTCTTACATATAAAATACATTTATCTTCTCTTCTTTCTTTATTAAAATCCTATTTTTGGTTTTCTCTTTCCATAACTCCACCAAATAATTAAAACCCTAAACCCAAAAAAAAAAAAGTGAATTAATTACCCTATATAATCATATCATTTTCGACGAAGTCTTGCTTCATCCTTCTCTCATTTTGGTGGGCGTTCTTCAGTTTGGTCCCATGACTCTCTTTTTCTTTTTCTTTTTTTTAAGCAATAAATAAGAATCACACCTTCTGTTGTGGTCCTTTGAAGCAGGTAAAAAATAACCATACTAACTGACAAACCATACAAACCGTTAAAAGGTACCAAAAGTCCCCCATAAGGCAAAAGCTGCAAATCTAGGAGAGAAACAGCCCTGGATTACTGCAATTGCGCCTGCATAGTTTTAGATAGTGTTTTTAGACTCGATTAAAAATTAATTAATAGTTTTATTTAATTAAAGATTAAAAATTGATCAACTAAGAAATCAGTCAAAATTAAAATCAAATCAAATAAGTTTAATTTAAAATTATATTGTCTTATAAAAAATTTAAAATTTAAAAATTACACTATTGTATTCAATATTTAAATATTCAAAATGATTATAAAATTATATTATTACTTTATTATATTATATTTTAAAAAAATTTTAAATACTTTTAAATATTATTTATATATTTTTTAAAAGTTTGAAACAATATTTATTAAACTAGATCATTCGAACCAATTAAACCTAAAATTGACTAGCTGATCGATTCATAGACTAACCTGATGTTAAAAATATTGATTCTAGAAATATATTTTGCTCTGCCATCCAATGTCTTCCGCATTAAACTTTACTTTCTGGGGGGGGTGTTTGGTTGCCGCAATTCAATATTTCTATTTGGAATTACTTTACTAAGTAAATTTTTGGATATGTAATTTCAGAAATATAAAACTCTTGCGTTTGGTTAGATATAAAATTTTGTAAGAAATTTAAAATTAATATTTTGATTTATATATAGATAGCTCCAAGAATTAACATAAATTACTACCATACTCCTATAGTAATTGCATATTTTTATTTAATTACTATATACAAAAATTCTTATAGTTATAATAGTGATTAATTCATGAAATATAATTATAATATATAATATTATAATACATAATAATTTATAATTAAAATTAATATAATAATATTATTATATAATATAATTATAAAAATATTATTATAAAACATTATAATACAATAATATGTTATAATATAATTAATAAATATTATTCAACAGTACTAAATAATTATTCTCTTATCTTTAAAAAATACTTAATAACTATAACATACTAATAATAAAATTTAAGAAAATATAAAAATGATTTAATTACTCAATAAACTAATAAGGAACTATATTTTTTGTAGTTTAATAATTATTTTTAATTAAAATTGAATGATAATCTATATTTTTAATGATAATCTATATTTTTAGTTTTGATTAGAGTTATCTTAAATAAATACATAAGTTTAAGTTTAATAAATAAAAAAATATATAAGGTTATATATATTTATATATTACATTAATTAAGAGTATATTTGTCAACATCTAATTATATAATTTTTAACAGTCATGAAAAAACAACTTTCTCACCTCTTAAATGGAAAAGTATTTTCCCATATAAATGAAAAAGTAAGGGTAGATCCTACAAATTCAAAATGTAATCCCAAATACAACTTTTCTAGGTAAATCAAACACCAACAAACACCAACATTCAACATTCATGAGTTATTTTCTCTTTGGATTCCTCCAACCAAATACCCCTTCTATGTGAGGGAGGGAAGAAGGAATGGGAGGTAAAAAAACAATCTCTCTTTAGGAGACGAAAAATGGAGAGAAGAAAATATATCTCTTGAATTCATTATTTTAAATGACTCCATTTTAGAGAAAAAATAAAAAAAATTCTGAACAAATAAACAAAAAATAAATACTCTTTCCTTACTTTCTCACGCCTCACTTTTTCCCTCAGTTTTTTCCTTTTACTACTTTTTCCAAACGGAAGGCTAATGATTTTAATTGCATATTTCTATACAACAGTCACAAGTACAATAAACGTAATTATAATGGAGTCGTCTCTATAAACCCTGAAGTTGCTTTTTTTTAAAAAAAATTTCAAAAGATTAGAGAAAATTAGAGGCTAAATTAAAATGGAAAAAAAAAACGAACAGATCCTTGCCTTGGAAAAGTCCTTTTTACATTTATTTATCCAAGTTCACTTTAACTGAAAAAGCACCTCAATTTTATTTTTACTTTTATTTTGATTTTGGGAACGAGGCAAAAGCGAGAAGGAACTTAACAAATAGGACATTCCACACACGTCATGCGTACTCCCATACTGCGTTGACCAACGAATCGCTGTACACATGAGCGACTCCAACATCCCTCCCCGAGCTAAGACCCCCTCTTAAGTACCATATAATTATCTTACATGGACAAGCCATCCGTTTCCTAAATGAGTACACCAAAGAACCAAAACAACAGTAGCCAAGCTAAATGAATGAAGTAATAATAAAACAAAATCCTTACAAGAGCTCAGATAATACCAATGACCAACAAAAAAAAAAATCACTGAATCATGGAAGCAGCAAATATAATGAGTTACAACTGCAGATACAAAAAAATGATTCTACTGAGAACCTTCGATAAACTATGGTTACATCACAAGCAGAACAAGATAATTGTTCCAGAACAAAGAGCAAAGTTCTTCATTGTGCTTTTGCTGTCACGGATCCATCAGTTCAATATGAACTGAGCTATAAATCCTTCTGCTTATTAGCTTATGACACCTAGTGCTCTTTATATTCCCTGCAGAATGTGAAAACAACCAACAAAATAGATATATGGTAGAAACTACATCATACAGCATAAGTTACATCAGATGCTACCGGGTTCCTCAGATAAAAAAGCTACAATTCATCACTTCCCCCCCACATCATACGGTATAAGTTACATCAGATGCTACCAGGTTCCTCAGATAAAAAAGCTACCATTCATCTTATCGCTAAACAATCTTTGAGAGCCTAACATGAACCTATAAAAGGTTTTCTTTTCACTTCTTTGAAAAGGAAAATCCTGAATATCCTTCAGGATTCCACAGCAAGAGATATCAGGAATTTTGGAAAACAGAATTTTGTATCCTTTTGCTGCAAGACTATATGAATGGTACAAGTCCAACTATACATGTGCATGTGTCTGGCAGAAAGCCGCAGTATTGCAAGCTCAAACACGAGTGTAAGAGTAAGGAACAGCATACTAACATGACTAAACTTAAACTACATTACAGAAGACTCAAAAGCTCATCTAATATACTTAACTTCGCATTCGTTTTCTGTGACTACCCTCTTCAGTGTTGCCCTGCAGACAATGAGAAAATATATTAAATTTATTAGAAGCATATAAAAGAGGGTAGTCAAAATATGCAAAATGATTCCATCAACATTGACAAGCAAAATTTCAGAATCTGCAAAGCAGGGAGATGACTAGAACAAGTGTGCATTTGAATTCAAATATTCTGTTGCTCCACAGACCATAATCAATGATATATTTTCCAACACATAGAAAAGTCATTTCAAAGAAAAGATAAGATATATTGTTCCAAATAAAAATAATCATTAAAAAAAAAAATTAAAATGAAATCACAAAGATACTGAAAAGAAATGTGTACCCCTTCATCACATCTAAAATCTTCAGGTGGAACCACACTAGACTCAGATCTGCATTTAGCATGTACTATGGGACCTAACTGGGACCTATCCATGCCTGTTGAACCATTGGGTGCATTCAGGTAGACAGCCCCTCTATACATCCATTCCTCAGTTTCATCGCTGTAAAAGTCATCAAAAGGCTCTCCACATAATGCACATGCATTCTGATCCTCATCTGCAGGAACAGCCATTTCTTCATCATCCTCGTTCTCCACAACAGATTCAGTAGGCAAAAAACCAGGAACTGCATCAGTTCCCAATGCCTCTGCTCCACTGAGCCACATACTTGCACTAACAAACCACTTACGAGAAGATTTCTGCTTATGGTTCTTAGACATGCGGTTCTTTGTGACATGCCAGTCCATGTGACTACTATGCTCTTCTTGACACTTAAATCTAAGGCCACATGTTGTGCACTGTCTAGGAAGATCAGCATACAAGGCACTTATTGCCGACTCATGACGCACCTTAAGAAGGTCAGCATTGAAATCAAGTCCCACAGAATCCTACATATTGTGCCACATGGTGAAGATACAAGCTTCTAATGCATTTGTTTAAAGTAATGATAGAGAATGGATGGAGAGAGAAATATGTCATTCAAAGAACTACCTGCAAAGGTGTTTGATTGGTCAATGAGATTAAACCTTGAGCCATGAGAGAACTAATCAAACCCGAAAAAGCACTGCCTGGTGGTTGGTTAGAGGCAACTGGATTGGAATTGTAAGGCATAGGTATCATTTGAGGAGTGAGAGGAGGACCAGGAGGTAAAGGTGGTCGGACCCCAGCCTGTGAATGCAAGGCGGTTGGAATATCATTAACTGATAAAGGCAATTGCACAGCAGGTATAGCATTTGGAGGAACCATACTTATGGCAGCACCATGCCCTTGGGTGGCATATCCGTGATCCAATGAAGGTGCCAGTGGGTGAGGAGGCACTAAAGTCATAGATGATGGAAAATTTTCTTGAGCCTTGTTAGATGGAACAAAATGAGGCTGGAAAGAATTAACTTGAGCCTGGTTTTGCTGATCTGAAGTAGTATATAGACGAGGTAATAGAGGTTGCTTCATCAAACTGGGCTCTTTGCTTTCAATACGATGGAGCTGTTGCTCAGATAAAAAGGAAGATTTATGTAAAACCTGATTTACAACAATATTACTTGCATTTATTGAATCAAACCGACTTCTATTCTGCTTCTGTGGATGAAAAGTAGGATGCACAGGAGGTGGGTGAGATTTACGCACATTTACAAGAGGCCATACTCTTGTTGGTGATGGCGTAATACTTGAACCCATTCTTGATGGGAGAGTTGGGGGCCTGACAAGTTGAGCATCAGTACCTGGAAGTTTGTCAACAAGAGGAGCCAAACGCTCACTCCCTGAAGGGGATATACCACTTCTAGAAAAAGGTATCTGAAATTCTCTACTCATTCCTTTAGAATTCAGGAGATCTGTAGACTGAGGTGGCAACTTCCAAGCTTCTCGAGAATAGCGTGAAATAATCTGATTTCTCTCTGCTTGGAACCCAGGTATCTTACCTGCAGTTCCACAACCAGACTGCAGCAAACAGATAAATGCTTTTGCGAGTAAGACAAAAGCTCAAAGCTAGCTTTTCTATTCAATGTTGGTTCTAGTAAATAAACAAACTATGCTAATAACGTAAACATGAATAAAAGACCTTTACCAACCCAAAAAGAAGAGAATCAAAAAGGATTTATACTTGAAACAATAACTAATTATGCAAATAAGAAACAAAATACAGATTTAAAATTCTGCTACAGGGACAATGGAGAATGGACTATCGATGAACTTTGAATGGGACAGGCAGAAAATGAACCAAGAGAGAAGAAGAGAAGAAATTGATTTCTTTTAAATGGAAAGTTCTTATCGGACTCCTATTAGCAATAATTCCCAACAACCACAAATTTAATTTTGCCGTTCACACATGATGATAGCAACGAATTCCTTCCACAGTCAGATAATAGCAGTTTTGCATATAATAATAGCATCAACGAAGAGGAACATGTAATGTTTATGCAAAAAGGAAAGGAAATAAAGTTGCAGAAGCTTACACCCATAATAGAGACTGCATCTTCAGCAATATTAGAGGAATTATCCAACAATGATAGCTGAGGCTGGCCAGATCGACTGCTCCTAATATCAGAATCCAGCTGGGAAGAACCTCTTCTTCCAAAGCCAGGCGTAGTTCCTGCTCCTGTCCCTCCAAATGGTGGTACAGAAGATGGTAAGTAATCATTGCTCCTGCTACGATCTGCTAAAGTAGGGCTCATATCTTCCCAGTCAAACTCCACCTCTTCAGTATTCTGCCATGATCTTGGGGCCACTTTATTGGCCATCCCATCTACATCTAAGCGATCAATCTGTAAAGGTTTACTAGTAATTTTATTCCGTTTGTCTTCTCCATATGCATCTATTAAAGCTCTAGGTCCTTGATGCTCATCTCCATTTGATAGGCTATATGCAATGGAAGTTTCAGAACGGCTATGGTTGTCATCAGAATACTGTTTCCTTCTCCATTCATTTGTCTCTTCATCCCTGCCAATGGTTCTAACAGATCCATAGTCAAACACAGAATGGGATGGAGAAGCCCCCTCAACAAACCTTCGAGGAGAATTTCCCGTCACATAGTCATCGACTTCTGCAGGCAAAGGCCTCTCTGCTCCAACTCTTGAAGGCGACAAGTGTCTTGCAAGCCTGGAACTTGAAGATTGAAGCAGCTTATTAGCCCCAAGCCCAAAAGAAGCATGGCCCACACTTCCCACAGTATTTAATCTTTGGGCTCCAACTTGTAAGGATGTAACCTCTGCATGATCAGAATCATACTCATCATATCCAACAGCAGGCTTTTGACCATATACTTTAAGAGTTGAAGAAGCTCCTCTCACATGTTGCTGCAAAGATCACAAACTATTTTAGCATCCGTCTGCATTGTCAAAATTTTATGCCCACGCAAACAAAAGTTCATTGCACATATAGCTAAAAATATTAGATGTATCTCAGTAGCGTTATTAATCAGGTAATTTATGCATCCTATAACAAGGAATTGAAGAACAAATGGGGGATAAAGCCAAGACCCATCTTCTACCCAAAATGGGGAAGGAACATTCACAAAAAGAACACTACTGAGATGCTATATACAAAGGATATCCAAAATAAATTAATAAGACAAGCAATAAAAAGATTTAACAACTTTCTAAGCCTATTCTTAGAAGGGCCACCAGAAGTAAAAATGAGATTCTAAAGAAGACCCTTGCTATCTTTCAGGACCTAAGATTAACCCTGTGTTTGGAATGAGGAAAAATAAGGAAGATAGGAAAATATAGGTTAAAAATATGAAAAGATTCTACATTTTCATTGTTTGGGAATAGAAGGAAAATATACGTGGAAAATATGAAAAGATTCTACCTTTTCATTGTTTGGGAATGAAAGGAAAATAAAGAAGGAAAGAAAATAACTTTTATTTTCCTTCCTTTATTTTCTTCCCAAAATGGGAGAAAATATGAGAATTGAAGGAAAAAAGTTCAACATTTATAATGTACTTATATTCTTGCCCCTAGTACCTATTAAGGGAGAGAAAAATTAGTTTATTCTCTTTCCTCTTTTCTTTATCCAAACATGAGGGAAAATAAATGAAGGAAATATAACTTATTTTCCCTCTTTATTTTCCTTCCTCCCTGAATAACTTCGCAAGCGTAGGGTAAATGTTATTTCAATCATTCTCCAATAAGGGCTTGTATAAGTGTGGGTTTTATTTATTTACTTTTTGAACTTCTAAAAGCATTTACAACACAGACTACTACCATTCTGAAAGCTTAAACATTGTCCATATTGCTACATTGAGCCAGAATCATCCAGAACCTCCAATATTGCAATTCTTTTCTATTCCATTGTTTTTTGTCATAAGCAGAAAATAAATATAATAATGGACAGATAATCAAAATACAGATTCAGATTGTTTGACAACCAGTTTAATGCAATCTAGATGGTCGATCCAGATTCTCTGATATTCACTTCAAAACGAACAAAATGCATTCACAAACATCCAATTCATTTGGAAAAGAACTAGGTTAGTCCAGAAAAGTCAGTGGAATGGCTTGGCTGAACAGAAGAAACAAAATAATGATCTACAATCCACAAGCAACTCTAATCTTGAATTGAGGGGAATAACATATTGATGTAACCTGGCCACTTAACATATATCAGACTCAAAATTTACCTGGACTTTTTTCCTTACAAATCAAAACTGGTGGTAGTAGACCAGCAAAATGGTGATTATAACACAAGGCAATTATATTGATATAAAAATATCCTTAAAGAAGACCTAAGCATGAATATAAAGTCCGCTCTAAAGGAATATAACATAATTTGCAGTCCAACCCACATAAAACGGAGCAATCTCAATGAAAAGCTTACATTATCAGAAGTAGAATGCTCCAATTGACGCAAGTATTTAGGATTTACATGAATGCCATGAGTTGGCCTTGGCGAATCGGATGCCTTCAAGCCAGAGGATTGACTATTAACTTGCGGAGAAAACTGCAGTTGCGTCTCAATCTTGCTAAGCACAGACTGTGGGAACACCGTGGACCATGTTCCAAACAGATGGCGCATCGAAGGATACAGGTTAGGCTGAACCTGTCTGTATGCCTCACAGAAAACCTAGTGAAATAATAAAATTGCAAGTTCATTATAACACAGCACAAGTTAAAACACAAATAACTGGAAGAGATCTCTGTCATTCGCTCACCTCAGGTAAACGGGAACAGAAGTACCTAACATAATCACGGCCAATATTCTTGACAATGCTGTCCAATAGATACAAAGATGGAAGCTTTTGCTCCACCGGCACCTGCGAAAGACAAGAATCGAAAAACCATATATATTACTAAACTTCCAGTAATCTAATTTCTTCAAAATTTCAAAATTTTGCCACTATAACATCAATGCTTTCATAATCACCTCAATAATACGGGTACAGATAGCGTCAGCAATGCCCTCGCCGTGCTCCCTCAGCTCTCCTGCAATAATCGTTAAATCGGTAATGATAGGCTTGGAATTAAAAGTCAACTCATCAAGCACCTGCTCGTAAATCCTAACTATCTCCTCCGTGCTCAGAGCCGGCCCCGCCAAGTCGTCATCATCATCATCGTCGGTAGAAACCCTAGCTTCCTGTTGCTGCTTCAATAGAAGCCTGAACTTGTCGAGCAATGACGGCTGCTGCTGCTTCTGCGACAGCTCATTGGTCGGCATAGGCTTGGTGGCGAACCTAAGGTTTTGAAGGAGTTTATCTGACTCCATCTCCGCTCAGGCGAAGAGCAAAGAGTAATAAAAATAATAATGGCTGCAAATTAGGGTTTTGGATAACCATGAGATTGAGAGAGCGGCCATTGGATTGTTAGGGTTTTCAATCGCCACCACCATGGAATTCGAGACGGTGAACAGACACTCAGATTTGTTAAAATGTTCCCCCTTTTTTGGTTTATTTACTTTCTTCATAAGATTGAGCTGCTGGCCTCCAGATGAGTGCTAGCGGTCATCAGCGATTGAGAATTAACTGAATCGGCTTTGGATTTTTGGAGGTTAACCGACTTGTCCACGTGGACATTCAATACATTTCGCTTATACCTTTTCTTCAGTATCAGTGTCACTGCATCGATGATGATTTGGCTTCCAATCTTTTTTTTTTTTTTAATCAGGCCCCAAATTATTTTAAAAAATAAATTAACAGTTCCGAGACTTCTTTATCCTCTTTATTTCTTAATAAATTTTATTTAAAATTTTTACATATATATTAAGAATTATATTTAATAGATTTTATTACATAAATAAAAAATTAAATTATTATTAATTATTTATTTTTATAAATTATTATATACTTTAAAAAGAAATAATAATTATAAAAGAGATAAAGAGTATAATTAAAAAAAATTAATTAATATTTATTGATAATTATAAAATGTCAAGTATTATAAAATAAGAATATATCTCTAAAACAACATCTAATTTGGAATAGAAGGAGTATTACATTTTTTTACCTTTTTCTTATTATTATGACACATGACATGATTTAATATATAATTGATAAATTAAATTTTAGATATTTAGTAAAATTTTCTTTATAATTAAAAATAACAATAATGACATTTAAATCATGTTATATGGCACAAAATAAAAAAAAATACAATATAAAGAAGTTATCAACCACTTATCAAAATAAATATTTAATTAAAATTTATATTACTATTTACATCATTATATTATAATATATAATTAATAATTTATTATTAAATTATATATATATTATTATTTATTATTAGATCAACAGTTACAACTAATAAAAAAAAGTTGCATTAGATTAACAAATTATTTAACATTATTGACATTATTATTGAAGAGTGCTAGATACTTCTCTATATTAACTTTTACTTATTTTTCTTGTTATAGTGACATGTGTATGACTTAAATAATAATATTATTATATTTTTAATTGTATGAAAATTATAATAAAAAAGTATATTATATTTTAAACTTTGACATATGTCGCTTTAATTTAAAAAAAAAAAAAGCAAAAAAGAGTGATAGAAAGAAATATATATAACTTAAATAATGTCACTCTCCGACGTTATTAAATCATCGTGGTAGAATACATCAAATACTTTTAAAATCAGTATTTAAAACATTAAAAAATTGTGTTGAAAATTCAACGGAGAGATGACTTTGAGTTCTTCAATCCGAACAACAGCTGAATGCAACCATCGATGCCGAAACTAATCCAAAACCGACCACTAGTGTAGAAAAATACCACCATCATAACTAAGCCCAAAAACCCAATCACCAACATGAACAAAAACCACACAATCTCAAAGTTTGAACTCCATCACCACCAATGCCAAAATATATGCTAGTGACCTTTGTCATCGTCGCAACCATTGACCTTCTTAGCACTTCTTAGAGTGAATTTGGGGTCAATGATTTTAATACATGGAGAACTACACTACTGCAGAAATTCTCCTTTTCTTAGCATTGTTGAATTTTTACGGTTAAACTTGTTCATCTTAATGTCTTTATTACCGAGTTTTTCTGGTATCCTCACAGGGAATCTCCCTGAACATACCAAGTAAGCTGGATGAATGGAAATTAGATCATGTGCCTCTACGTTTCTTGATGTGACTGAAGACTATTTATATTAGGAACTTCAATGGAATTGAAGCAGAGTTCATTCTAGTAAAGATTTTTCTTCAAACCATAAGTGTTTTGGAGAGGTTGTGTGCTAAATTAGGAGATGCATTGAAGCAGGAGAATGCTGACCTGCAAGTATCCAATCCCATAAGGTCAAATAGATTTGAGATCTGTTTTCACATTTTGTCCTCTCGCAAGATCAACTACATGTGAGCTCTGCTTTCACATACAAACTTCTTTGTCGATCAATCTCAGTATATTAAGCTGTAAAGGATGTTGTAGGTATGGGTGGGCACATATCCTTGATAAACTGAAACAGACCGAAAAATCAAATCAAAAAAGAAAATAATTAAAAATATTCAAACTATAATTAAAAATATTTAAACTGTACTAAATCGAATTTAACCGAATAACTAAAATATGTATTATACACATAACATATAAGACATTTTATTCATATTGCGAACCTATTATATATATATATATATATATATATATATATGTTATTTATATTCAAATATATTATATATAGTTATATATTCTATATAATACATATGTATGTGTAAATATGTTTCAAGTCATGTGTATGTGTATAAATTATTTAAAATATTTTCAAATAATATAAGATATATACACTATATATAAATTATATATCCTTGAATAAATATCACAAGAAAAATAAAAATGATTAAAAATTAATTAATTTAATTTTTAATACTTAATTATGAAAGTCATTTATCAATCAACTTTTTATATATTGATAATAATAATTTTATAATAAATATGATTATATGAATAATTTTATAAAATATAAAACTGAACCAAACCGAATCGGACCGATATTTAAAATTATTTATTTTCGGTTCTGGATATTTGTAAATAATCGGTCCAGAACCAAATCCAATCACCCCTAGTTGCAGGTTTATTTAGGATTTTACTTTACCTTTCACATATTATATGTAATGTCATTAGTCTCTTAATCGGTACAGTGTTTGTTCTTGCAAAGCCTATTTGGGGTTCGTAATCAATAATCATCCTACCTATTGCAAAAGAGAAAATGGAGTTAATGTGCTGACATATTTTAAGCAATATATTGCAGTCTCCTTTTAAGTTCAATTGTGAAAGCCTCTTGTTTCTTTTTCTTAGACATATTTTAAACAATATATCGCAACACATAAAATATACAATTCTATCTTTATCTATATGACGTATAGAGTCTATCTAACTTATGCAATATATTGCAGTCTCCTTTTGTGCCGCCTCATTGCTTTTTTACATGTTCAACCAAAACAAATTTGGATCTGCACATGCCATTTTGTCTCAAGCTTCCTCCTTCAATCTGTTTTCGAACTCTTAAGATCCTAACTCTTCCTAATGTTGTATTTTTATATGATAAATTAGTCCAAATGGAATTTTCTGGTTGCTCAATGCTGGAGGAGTTGTGATCAATGAATGAAATTGGATGAATCAAGCATCTCTGCTCCCAGGCTTTGCAGATTGAACATATATGAGACTGAACCATATGGACATAGTTTGAGTAATTCAGATGGTGGCCAAGTTATCATTTTTGGAACTAGTCATTTCAAGTCCTTTACCTACTATGGTGCATTGTCAAACGACTACCGCATTTATAACATATCCTCACCAATCATAGGAACAATAAGTTTTTGTGAATATAAAGGTGAAAAATCAAGAAAATTGCATTTCCTAAATATAAGCTTCTGGGAGGATTTTCAAGTGCCAAAAACTTAACACTTTCATACAATACTCTTGAGGTTCGTTCCTAACTTCATTTATATTTGCATTTTCTATGTGTCTGTAATTTGTTTATTGAATTCCTTCGAAGATCCCTATTTGTTGTAATGATGCATTGCTTTGCCTTGATTATAGATTATACATACTGCAAGAGAACTCCTAAACCATTTTCCTTCATTCCTAAATTTGACTTATTGAGAATTGGACTATGGGCCAACATACTTTTGATTGTCAAGCACTGTTGAGGTTGCTTCAATGCTTTCCTTCTCTTAAAAGTATTGTCTATGCTAAGGTAAATTTTTAAATACTACTTTATCTATGATGTTATGTGTGGTAATGAGCCAAATAGTTAGGATGAGACTTCTTGAATATGGATAAATGACATGAGTATATTTAGTTCGGGCTCTATAAGATAGATGAAGGTGAAAGAGGAATTCGATCTTGCATAAGACGTCTACTCCGATGGTTAAGTCAGTAAAATCTACTTGAGAGATAAAGTGAGAGTATATATGAGTGAACGTAAGTACGAGAAATACTTGGTGAGACCTTTTATATAGGGGTTGGAGTGGATTGCTTCCTTATTAGAGTAGGACTTGGATTTTTTCTTGATTAAGAGTGATGTTTTCTTATGAGAATTCACTTCTTCTTAATTAGAATGAGTCATAGGCTGAGTGTCCTTATATGGGCTAAGCCATGTTGGTCTGTGGGCTTGCTAGCCTTATTTTGGATTGAGTAGGTCTTCTCACCTTGTTGTGGTTTTTGGGGTCAAACTCAACCTTACATATATTGAGCATTGCCTATATTTACTTGGGTAGTATCATATGTCCCCCTTTTGGTTCGAGTTTGTTTACATCTCAGTGTCTTTATGGTTTCAATGACCAAATTGATATGACACTTTTTCATTGATGTGTGAGATAGTTTAGCTCGACACTTTTTTCATTGACGTGTGAGATAGATTAGCTGGAAACACTTCTTTCATTAACATGTGAGATAGATTAGCTCAAACTTTTTATTGATGTGTGACATAGATTAGCTCGACACATTTTCATTGATGTGTGTGAGATAGATTAGCTCGAAACTTTTTTCATTGAGGTTTAGGATGACATAGTTGATGTGTACAAGGTAGATTAGATTGACACACTTTGCATAGTATTGATGTCGTTGATACATGACAAAGTGGATTAGCTCAGTACACTTTGCATAATATTGATGTTATTGATATGCATATAAGGTAGATTAGCTCGGCACACTGTGCATAATAATGATGTATGAGATTGATTAACTCAGTACATGTTCTTAATGTTCCCTTTAAGTCCGAGTCAATTTACATCTTGAAAGTTGTGAGAGAACGATCGAGTTGGTATGGTTGAGCTATTACTTAGTACAATTGTTGGACTCGTTTGATCTGATAATCAATTTGAATTCCTAATACAAATGAAATACTAATATCTTGATGAGGATTAGGGTTTTGATTCCTTCTTAATGAGGAGTGTCTCTTCTTAATATGAGTTAACTTCTTGATGAGAGTTGTCATTTCTTGATTAGAATAAGTTTTTTGATGAGTGTTATTCTTTCCTAATGAGGATATGAAGAACCATGTATATAGGTCGAGCTAACATTACCCTTTTAACTAAGAGTCCATCTTAGACTGAGTAGGGCTATAACAAGTTGAATGTTTTGTACTTGTGATGCCAAGCCAAACTAAGTCTTTCATAGGAGTGGACCTAACCTGTTTTAATGAGTGTAGTATCATACTTTCCTAATTGGAGTTATCTTCCTAATGAGAATAAGGGATGACTTAAAGAACCATGTATATAGGTCGAGCTAATATCGATCTTTTATCTAAGAGTTTAAGCATTAAACCAAGCTAGGCTTATGACAAGTTGAATGGTTTGTGCTCATGATGTCGAACTGAGCAGAGTTAAGTTGAGCCTTTCATATGAGTGGGCCTAGGATAAGGATGAGTTGAAGGCCCATACACATAGGTCAAGCCTTTCATAGGAGCGGGTCTAAGACAAGGGATGATCTGAAAAGTCATGCATATAGGCTGAGCCAATGTTGGCCTTTTAATGGAGAGCCTAATCTTAGACCGAGCTGGGCTTATGACAAGTTGAATGATTTGTTCTTATGATGTCAAGTCGAGCCTTTCATCGGAGTGGGCCTAAGATAAGGGATGAGCTGAAGGCCTATGCAAATAGGTTAAGCCAAGTCGAGCCTTTCATAGGAGTAGGCCTAGGATAATGGATGAGCTAAAAAGTCATGCATATAGACCGAGCCAACATTGGCCTTTTAGCAAAGAGCTTAATATTAGATCGAGTTGAGCTTATGATAAGTTAAATGGTTTATACCTGTGATGCTGAGTTGAGCCAAACTAAGTTTTTATCAAAGTGGGCCTAAGATAAGAGATGAGTTGAAGGCCTATGTAGATAGGTCCAACGAAAACGAGCCTTTCATAGGAGTGGACCTAGGATAAGGGATGAGCTAAAAAGTCATGTATATAAGTTAAGCCAAAGTTAGCCTTTTAGCGGATAGTCTAATCTTAGACCAAGTTGGATTTATAACAAGTTGAATGGTTTGTGCCTGTGATGTCGAGCCGAGCTTTTCATCGGATTGGGCCTAGAATAAGAGATGAGATGAAGGCTCATGCATATAGTCCGAGCTAAGCCAAACCTTTCATAGCAGTATTTTTGAAAGAATTATTATATCTCGTGATTGATTATATCACGTCCCGTGGATTCAGTTTAGTCATCTCCAAAATTGTTAAGGTTGTCGCAATCAGAGCTTAGTTTCAAGTTCAAAAAGATGAGACACCACTGTTTAAAGGAAAATCAAAGAGCCAATCAAAGTACCAAACTGCGGACCAGCAACCCAAGCACATGCAAAATACAAAATCATTGTAAGGTTTTTCTTTGCTTAAAATTTTCATCCGTCCAAAATGAACGAGAAACAATGGAAATCAACATCAACCCAACCAACCCAGTTCAATCAAAGCGAAGTTGGACATGATATTAAGGGCGGCGAAGAACTCTAGGGTCAACGTCCAGGTGTGTGTCTCCTCCAAAGATATATTTTTGGCATCCTAGGCCAATGGAATGAACTACGAAAACTCATTTCACCGCTCCACCGAAGATTTGCTGTCGTTTTTATGTAACAGTGCCTTCGGATTTGTTGCAATGCAAGCAAAGCAATTAGCGTTGCAGATTTTAGAGATGGCCAGAAAGATATGTATCACGTACTGCTAGTTGCTCTGATAACATTTTTTTTTTCTTTTTTGGGAAATTGATGAAAGATAATTTTGTACTTATTGAATTATTGATGGCTGTTGGACCCAATGTATAGTGCATAGTATATATTATGGCTGTTTCTTTCTGCAAAGAAAATTGACGGTTGGAAAGTGTTTTTGTGGAATAGAAGGTGGATGGAAATATCCCATCGGAAAAATGGGCATTTCTATAGACAACAAGCCCACCAATCAATTTGTGAAAGTTGGTGGGTGAGAAGAAGCAGAACAATTGAATTATTTTGACGTTTTAAAAATGTGGGAAATTAACGAAACTCGGTTGGATGAACAGAATTTTCATAAGTTTCCAACTTTGAATTGCCTGTTATATCTATCTCTCACAAAATCCAAAATATTTGTTGTCCCACTGATTTTCCAAGTAAACATATTTCCAAACTGATAAATATTACTTTTTTTTAGATTATAAAATTATTGTAATAATTATTTTATGTTCTTGTAGTTTAGATAACCCCCAAAAAAAAAGACACTAATGTTCTAAACACGTATAGATTTTTTTAAATGTGTAATTCAATTAATAGTCATATGATATCTATAATTTAAAATATCAATAATAAAAATTATGATTATATCTTACATAATAATTAAAATAATTCAACTCACTACTTAAATGTTTTTCATATAGCTCCTATACTATTTTGATATTATTGTATATTCCAGAATTGAGTTTCTCAATAAAATTATCATAATATCTTAAAAATTATAATTATCAGACAAAATAGATTAATAGTGCGTCAAAATCAATAGATAATATCTTCATTTAGAAAAAAGAAACAAAATCAACAATATCAATATATATTACTTATTCCAATCTCATTATTATTTTGAAATCATTATTTGTCATTTGTCAAATAACAACATATAATACAATTATATGTTATTATTTACATTATATTACATAAAACAATTATATCAAAAAATTTTAAAAAAATCAGTTGATATATAAAAAATAATCTTTTAAATAGGAAATTAGAAAAATTTAAAAGTAAAAATTCTAAGTAGAAACCAAGATCATATTTTAAAAAAAACTAATCAACAAAAAATTTAAAAAATTTAAAAATAAAATTTCCAAATAGGAAGCTAAGAATTTTATTGATTGTTCAAAATTCTAAGTATATTAGAGCTAGCAAAATTATAATAGATTATCAAAAATTACTTCGTCTAAGTTTAATGAATTTTCTCTTAACATCATGCTATAGGATTGGAGGTATAAATTAACAAGTATTCATTTGTTATAACTATTTTACAAATGCATATATAATTTGTAAATATATATTGATTTTATTTTTAATTATTAAATATTTATTATTATTTATTTGATTTATTATGAATTATTTTATTCAAATTTAATAAATTTTCTTTTAAATTTATACCACATATATAAGATTGAAGGTAAAAACTCAATAAATAATTTTTTATTACAATTACCTCCATACATAATTACATGTTTTGTGAAATTTATTTTATTTGATAATAAATTTTTTATAAATATTAATTAAGTTTTAATTATTATTTATGTACTAATTTCTAATCATTGAACTAATTAACTAAATAAATATTAATAAAATAAATTTGTGACTAATATAAAATAATAACAAATAGACACTATCTTTATTTAGAAAATATAAAATAATACCCACATAAGAGAAAAAGACATCTATAAAAGGTATACAATTTCACATAATAAAAAAATAAGAAAATTAAAAGACAAATCTACTAATAAAATTATATGTTTGAATTTATTAAAAAAGAAAAAATAAGATATTATTGGATAATCAATGACAATCTTAAACTAAAATTATTAAAAAAAGAAATTTAAAAAAAATTAAGAGAGAAAAGTTAGAAATTATTGTTTTTTGATAGATTATTGAGAATTAACTTTGTGATTATGAAGCTTTGAAATATTGTATTTATTGTACCTAAAAATTAAAACATCAATAAGAGTTTTTCTTATTTATTTATTTATTCTGATTCATTGTTTGATGCTACGAATATCCTAATGTACCAAGAAAAAAAAAACATTGTTTTAATAATCATCGGCTTGACCTGACCTTTCACGAGAGTGAAAATTTGGGTTATAGTCACTATTTAGTACTCACAAAGGACACTATAACCCAATTTTATACTAATAATATTGTTGGTTTCATTACCCACCATTGTTTCTCTATTATAACAACATTAACAAATTTATTTTTTATTAAAAAAACTTATTTTAATCTCTCCAACTATCTTTCTTTTCTTTTGTCTTTTCAAATTGCCATTAAACATTTTTTTTAGGCAGTAGTTTTTCCTCTTTTATATATATATATATATATATATATATATATATATATATATATATATATATATATATATATATATTTAAAATATTCAATATGTTGTTTCTCTTTTTTAATAGATAATCTCATATTTTTTAATATGTTATTTATATATCATCATTTATATAAATATAATGTTTGTTTCTGTTTTTATTTTAATTATTTTTTAAAATTATATATTTGTTATAAAAATATTCCTTTGATTAAAAATTTATTTATTCTTAAATTCTAGAACTTTTTGAACATATTTTTTTAAATGATAATCTCCTTTAAAGAATATGGAGGAACGTATTTCTTATAATCATTAAGAACGGAGCATGTGCCACCTGCAATTTCACATGTTATATTACTTTCATTGGAAAAAATCATAGATATATTCTATTATTTTGATATATTTTTAATCTATTATTGTTATCACTATATTTATAAATAAAATGTTATAATTTATTAAATTTATAAATGAAATTTCATGTCTTCTTAAAAAATAAAAAATTATTCTATCAAAGAATTTCACTAAACATGTTACATATATATTTTTTTTGTACGGGCTGCAGATATCAGCCAGTGACCGCTCTCTTTTGTTTGATTCCTCTTGTTCGTAACGAGCCACCAACAGGTGAATGTGGTCATTTTTTATTGATTTGAAAATTTAATGTTAACTTGATTTAATTAGTGAGTTGATTCGGTTAATTGATTTAAATTATTTAAAATAATTAAAATTTATTTAAAATATAAAATAATATTTTTATTTTAAAAATTTAAAATTAAAAGTGATTTAATATAATTTTAAAAAATAATTCAAACTTATTTGTATATTTTAATTTAATAATTTAGTGCGACACATTGGACTGAAATTCACTTTATAATTTTAAAATAATTCAATTCAAAATTCTAACTCGCGGAAACCCGTTGGACCCTATAGCAAGCATGAAAAGAACACTACAGAAGGGATATTTGAGTAATTTCTCAAAATATCACAACTGTCGCCTGCATCGTTGTGCTGGTCAATCCTGGGCTCTCCCCCAGCCCTATATAAACTCCTTCTCCTCCTACCTTTCTACCGTAGGACATTCAGCTTCCTTTCACCTTCCTTCACACCAACGCACCTCTCATTTTTGGTCAACTAATAGAATAGTATAACCGAAGATCAATCTTGTTTAACAGCTTCGTATTTTTTCCGTTCTTATATTTTCTTGGAACACAATCACCTTCTTTTTTGGTACCTATTATAAGCACATTCTTTTGTTTTATAGTTGTATTTTAAGAATATGAACACCATAATCTCTTCACTAAATCACACTTGCTCCACTTTCACTTCTTCTGATTTCCTGCTTAGAAAGCGTTTTTCTCTTAAACCTCAGTTTTCTACACTACCCATTATTCAGAATTCTCAAAATGAGCATAAATTTAACCCATTACTTACTTCAAACAAGCCACTTCACATTTCTTCAGTTGAAAAGTTCGCATTTTTATCCAAATCCCAACCGAATAAGCCAGTGACCGTATGCAATGCCTATGAGGCTAACCAGTCACAGCCACTGGACATTAACAGAGAGCTGCCGGACGAGAAGGCAGCGCAGAAGATCAAGATGGGGATATACTTTGCTACTTGGTGGGCTTTGAATGTAGTGTTCAATATTTATAACAAGAAGGTGTTGAATGCCTTCCCTTATCCTTGGCTTACTTCTACACTCTCCCTTGCATGTGGGTCTCTCATGATGTTGATTTCTTGGGCTACTAGAGTCGCTGATGCTCCACAAACTGATTTTGAGTTCTGGAAGACTCTGTTTCCTGTGAGTAATTTGAAGCTTGTTAGTATTTAATTCTGCTCCCATAGTTGTTGTTGTTTTATATAAGGTATTAATTTTTTTAAAATAGCAATTGCAAAGTAAGAGTGAAAGTTATTGTTACATGTTGAAAGAAAACAATGGATTTGAGTTTTTGCAGTTGTGATTAAGTATTTTTCTTCTTGGACTCTCTTGTTTAGGTTGCTGTAGCCCATACAATTGGGCATGTGGCTGCAACAGTGAGTATGTCTAAAGTTGCAGTCTCATTCACTCACATCATCAAGAGTGGTGAGCCTGCTTTCAGTGTTTTAGTATCAAGGTTTCTGTTGGGTGAGAAATTTCCTTTGCCAGTTTATCTATCACTTCTCCCAATTATTGGAGGTTGTGCTCTATCAGCTGTCACTGAGCTCAATTTCAACATGACTGGTAAGAAACCTTTGTTATTTGAATATTGTATAAAATTTTGAAGGGTGTTGAATTAATGAAAGATTTGAGCTTTCTTTAGTGGATTTTAATGTTTGTGATCTAAATTGTGTCGCTTTATATCTCAGGGTTTATGGGGGCTATGATATCCAATTTGGCATTCGTTTTTCGGAACATTTTCTCCAAGAAGGGAATGAAGGGGAAGTCTGTTAGTGGGATGAACTACTACGCTTGCTTGTCTATATTGTCTCTCTTGATTCTTACCCCTTTTGCCATTGCTATGGAGGGCCCTAAGATGTGGGCTGCTGGATGGCAACATGCTCTCGCTCAGATTGGACCCAATTTCGTTTGGTAATTGCCATATCGTATTTTTATAAATTTTTAAATTGTCTTTTTGCTGTACATATCTTTCATTACATAGTTGGACATTGCAGAGTTAATTGGCAGATAAGTTAAATGATTTTGATGCATTATAGGCCAACTTTTCATTTCTGTCTTGGAATCTTGAAGCAGTAAGAAACCACTGGTTATGACTATTTATACATGAAAATGAGTTTGAACATGATGATGAGTCTGCATTAGAGCTTAAACCTAAGTGGGGGATCAAAATATTTGATTCACTGGATGATCAAATAACCTTATTCATTTGGTTAAAAAACTTAAAATTACTTGTTGATAATGAAGGATGGTTACCATCATCTGGTGATTGTAATTCTAAATACAGAGATTCATTGAAATTTTGTTCTCTTTTGATGGAAGTGGAAGCACAATTCTGTGTTTTACTTAGCCTTCTTGTATAATGTAAGTGAAACATTGAAGAACATGTTAACTCGGTTTCTGAGTCTCTGATAGTGATTGGCATGTTGTAGACAATGACAAGTATCTATATTTATGCCTACAAATATATCCCTAGAGATATTCTGTAATGATCTTACCCAGCCATTCAAGATCTAAGAGATCTCATTTTTTGTTTGCGATTGTTGTTTTACATGTTTCATGAGAAGCATTTTTGTTCCTATCTTGTGCTTGGTTTTAGAGAATTGAAGTTGTAATGCTGATGTGATGGATTTTATCACTGTGGTATTTGTCGGGTCCAAAATTTTCTATATATTTCACTAACAAAAATTTCTGTGGCTTTGAATTGGCAGGTGGGTGGCGGCACAGAGTATTTTCTATCACCTATACAATCAAGTTTCATACATGTCACTTGATCAAATCTCTCCATTGACATTTAGCATCGGAAACACAATGAAGCGGATATCAGTTATAGTTTCCTCCATCATCATCTTCCACACCCCTGTCCAACCCGTCAATGCCCTTGGTGCTGCCATCGCAATCCTTGGCACTTTCCTGTATTCACAGGTATATTCTCATCACTATGTGCATTAAGTTTGACAGTCAGATGGGTTGGTTTTCTTTTCTGGATTTGCACTATGGGGGGGTGCCCGGAGGGACCTGTGGGGACCAAAATGCCTTATAATATATTGGTCGACAAATTCCCTTTTTTATACCACTTGTTTGTATGGGGACAAAGATCTGGTTAGATAGGCATGTGACACTGATTTGGCATGGTCCCTTCTGCTTTTGTAGTTGTGAAATTATTATCGTAACTTCGAGTGTTGAACTAATTGATTTTTTGAACATGTCTAACATTATTCTGGTACATTTTTTATCAGGCAAAGCAGTGAAGCAATCAAGAATTCCAAGATTTTGATGTAAACATTAGATGATAGAAGTATTAGAAAGAGGGTAACAGTTTGGCCGAAATGATTGGAGATTTTTTGACAGAAGAATTTTGGCCGTGGCTTTCAATTAGCAATCACTGGTGATGGCCTTTGAATGATTACAGGGAAATAAGCTTCGCTAGGACAGTTAACGGCAGTTTCTTTGTCATAATCTTGTAATTGCCAGTACTTAGTATGTTGCAGTTTATAATGTCTTGTTAGTCAATA
Organism: Omphalea diandra; assembly: GCA_949677035.1. Lineage (NCBI taxonomy): Eukaryota > Viridiplantae > Streptophyta > Magnoliopsida > Malpighiales > Euphorbiaceae > Omphalea > Omphalea diandra. Next base: position 30,625 of record CATIWR010621996.1, on the reverse strand, counting down.
AAGAAAATGTGGGAGAGCACGTTGTTGAAATTTGATGCACAATTCAATTATAATAAAGCAAGCAATTCTTTAGTGATGATTTGAAGTTATCAACTTTAGACAGCAGCCTTTCATTTCCTGATTTTGCCCTATTACTGTACTCAAATCGGTAGGACAAGTAGTGAAACCGACAATCTTGAGGCTTTGTACGGATGTCGGTGTGAGTGCTACTCCATTTCCAAGCAGGTCTCTTGAAACTGCACTTTCCTTCTTGTTAACGTCGGACCTGTTTCTACTTATTATTAGTCTTGAATTCTAACTTGTCTGGTTTTGAAAAGTTTGCAAGTTTTCTTGTTGATCTCCATTATCATCGCTGTGGTAAAATTAGAATTTGGGCAGAATTTCCCATTTTTAATATTGCTTACCTCTTAATACGTAAATATGATAGTTTAAATTTTAACGGTTTTCATCCCCTTTAAGAAATTTTTTTATTCACTTCCAAAAATTTTCTATTGGAGAAATTGGACTTAGAATTCAAAAGCGCCCTATTGATTTTGTAAAAATTGTTGTGTACCGTCCATCAAACAATTTCATGTTATGTTATGTTCAGGTGAAAACATTATTTTTGTGCGTAGACAAAAATGATATGGAAACCTAATTGATGTGATTTCTGAGTAAATATTATCTCGATTATGTCTTGTGTTTAACAGTAATTAACCTCACAATTTCGTTGTGCTATAACTTCATTTGCCTAGCTTTTCCTTTCAGGTCAGGTCACTGCCCCCCAATCATTTATAATTTGCTTGTGTTATATCAGAATTAGATATGCAGAAATTAGCATGATCTTGCTTAGAATAATGCTCTTTATTGATGGGATATGGCGTATCAATATTCCCATGGAAACTATTACACCGCCAACGATGTATCTTTCTTTTTTTTTTTTTTTTTTTTACTTTTTGTAATTATATAAAAAAATTTATGCGGAATTTGATTATATATCCATCATTTTTATAGTAGTCATATCAGATTCCATGTTTAATATTTAGAGTAATTAAACATACCTTTAAGTGCTCTACAAATATTATTATATCATTATAAAAAAAAGGAAGAAAATACATTGAAGCTACTGTTGATCGTGACAATAGCGTCACTATGAGTGCTTGATTTCCATTTACATTATGATGTTTAGTTTTTTTGTGATAGCTAGTTTGTATCTTTCCATTCTACCAGCCTGCCTGACGTGTAAATAAGTACCTTTTTGGCAATAATATAGCAAGTGAGGACATCAATACTCAAGAGGGTCCTGTTTATGTCAACATTTCTTTGTATAAACGATTCTGTTAGTTCTTTTAATCTCCATAACTTCTTCCTTTCCTTGAGTACATTTGTCATGGAGTTTTGGTTGATAATTTGTGCTTTCTTACTGTTTGAGGTGTGGTTCTCATGTCTTTTGGTATCATGCAATTCCATCTCTCTAAAGGGTAGTTCTGATGCTTCTCCATTTTCAAGCAGCTTTCTCTTTGGAATTGCATCTTCTTCTTACCAGGTCTTCTTCAGTTGCCTTAAGTTTCTTTGTGCCCTTTACATACCTACACAGTAGAATTTAAAATTTTTCTCATGCCATTATTAATCCCTCTTTGCACAGCTTGAAGGAGCTTCCTTGACTGATGGTAAAGGCCTTAATAATTGGGACACTTTCACTCACGAGCCTGGTTAGATTGCTCATGTTTACTGTTTATCAGTGCTTTTTCTTTTTACTACTATTGATCCTATTTTGACCTCTTTCTTGTTGTAGTAATAATTATGTTGGTTTTTAATAGGTAATATCTTAGATGGTACTAATACATAGCTGTGGATCATTATCATCGATATCTGGTGTTCTTTTTACACATTGCAACTATTATACTATATGTCTTTGTTTCCTCTTTAATGTGCGTGTTGCTTTTTGTTTCCTCTTTGATGTGCGTGTTGCTTTTGTTTTCTTCTCTTCTCCCTTTTTTTTTTCTCCTTTTGTTAAGCGAATCCTTAAAGCTCAAAATATCATAGGTAGTTGTGGTTACAGAACCCTCTAGTGTATACTTCTTTTCTGTTCTCTGTCTTGATCGACTGATAGTAGAGGGATCCCATGATACTGAACCAATTATATCTTGGACACCAACTATGGGAAGCAAATTCTATCTTTAGCATTTTAAGTCTCTTTATAAAAACAATTGTACTTCAGATAAATATTATGCAAATGGAAGTAGTTAGAAAGAGAAGCCATCATGTGTTCTAATAAGGAAAAATTGCAAGGAAAATCAATAGTGCTAGATTTCAGGAAAAGGGGATTGTCACAATGTTCTGAAAATTGATAGGTGACAGTTGTTGGGTTATTTATGTGATAATCTGTTTCTAAAAAAATGAAAGTATGAATCCATCATTAAAGAAAAGGAAATTGATCAATTTGGCTGGTTATGAAATGAGAAACAGGGAGATATTGATCTCATGGAATATATTGGAGTCAATAGCTATCGTTTCTCCATATCATGGGCAAGAGTTCTTCCCAGTAAGTTTGTAATTTCTGGGTTACAGGAAGGATTACTATTCTGATTAAAGCATTGTTACTTCTATATCTAACTATCATATTAACTTCACCCAGAGGGAAGATTTGGAGATTTGAACCAGGTTGGAATCAAACATTATAACAAACTCATTAATGCCCTTCAGGGAAAAGGTAAACTCAATTTCTTCAATAAATAATCAGAATGCATATAGAATAGCCTAATGTTATCAGAATCTGAACAGTGAGCACGGAACGGGATATAAACAAATACTTTTCATGAGAATCATTTTCGCATTAGTAATAGTTGTTCTTCCTATGATAACATTTTCCTCCTATCACGTTTTCTTAAGAATATCCGTTTCTTCTGATTTCAGGAATTCAACCCTTTGTGTCATTGACTCATTTTGACATTCCTCAGGAACTTGAAGACAGATATGGAGCTTGGGTAAGTCCTGAAGTACAGTAAGTAGCTGATCCTCTTCTTTGTCTGTGCTCCTGCAGTATTGTTAGGTAGCTGCCTTGCACTTAGATTTGGCTGGTATATATGTATTGAAATTCTTAGGGAGGACTTCAGATATTATGCAGATGTTTGTTTCCAATCCTTTGGAGACAGAATTAAATATTGGGCCACTCTCAATGAGCCCAATGTTGCAGCAACTCGTGGTTATAGATCAGGAATATACCCACCAGGTCGTTGTTCCAGCCCTTTTGGTAACTGTACCACTGGAGATTCGAAGAGAGAGCATTTTATTGCAGCCCATAACATGATCCTATCACATGCAGCTGCTGTTAATGCTTACAGAACTAAATACCAGATACTTTGAGTGAGTGATTATCCCAATTCCGAACTCATCCAGGAAGTCTAAATGATCAGTACTTATACATAATGAAATTCATTATTAAGACATGAACATGCACATAATAATAGAGCTTAATTTTATAAGACAAAAGTTGGAATCATCTCCTGACAAATATTCAGAAAAAACAAGGTGGCAGCATTGGAATTGTTTTGAATACCATATGGTTTGAGCCTATCAGCAATTCCTTGGAAGACAAGCTAGCAGTTGAGAGAGCTCATGCTTTCTATTTGAACTGCTAATCATCTCTGTCATTCAATGGTGAAGGGATGACATCTTAGTTCATAGGAATATTGCCGGGGTTGTAAAACTCTTGTATCTGTAGAAGGAACCAGCGACTCTATTCCAAATATCTACATCAGGTTCCCAGATCCAATCATATTTGGAAAATATCCTACAGAAATGCGGAAATTCTAAGAGTTGATTTACGTGAATTTTAAAACTGTGAACTGGAGAAGCTGAAGAGTGGACTAGACTTCATTGGCATAAACCATTACAGTAGTTTCTACATAAAAGACTGCATTTTGCTTTCCGTGACCGGGGTCCAGGAGTTACAAAGACAGAAGGTTATGCATGGCGGACTCCACAGAAGGACGGTATCTTCAATGGACAACCTGTCTGTGACCTTATCTTCATCGCACAATTTACCTTTTTTCTTTTTAAATGATTAACTTAGGCATTGTATTCATGTAGACGTCGGTTGACTGGATATATGTCTATCCTCAAGGAATGGAAAAAATAGTGACGTGTAAAAGAAAGATACAACAACATCCAATGTTCATCACAGAAAACGTTAAGTGCAGATGCCATAGTGTTTGCCACAAGTTGTATGCTTTTCCATTTTTTTTTTTTAAAAAATTGGTTTATGTTTGAACTTAAAGTTTCTTGTATAGCCATATCTTGTGGGATTTGGTGAAAAGGAAATTTGCGGTGAGACTACCAAAGATTTACTCAACGATATCAAGAGAGTGGAGTACATGAGCAGCTTCTTAGATGCACTGGCAACGGCAGTGAGGTAATATAGTAACCACCTAAGCCTCTTGCTCTTTCTTCGTCTCTTGTTTTCTTTCATATACATCTTGGTGCACGCTGTGATAGTTAATGTTATACATTCGAGGGGCCAATTAATGCAAAAGTAACTGAAAAAATGGTCAGGAAATGAGCAGATGCACGAGGGTACTTTGTCTGGTCATTGCTTGACAACTTTGAGTGGATAGATGGATATACAACAAGGTTTGGGCTTTACCATGTTGAGTTTTCAACTCTTAAGAGAACCCAAAAACTATCAACAACTTGGCACAGAGACTGTATTTCCAACCATCAGGCCCACAGATATTGGACCTCAGCATAACCCTGAAACCCAGCGGGATGTTTAAGATCGCCTAATATTTCCTGAAAAGCTTGAACAAATTGCCAGAAGAATCCTGTATATATTTGATCGAGATTCTGCGGTGCAGTTAGGCAAATAAGCATCTATAGTTGTGTCAAATGCAATTAAAGATGTCCACTTTCTGTAAAGCGACATCAACTTTTCCCTGAGCTTGAAACTGTATTTTCCAACGCTTAGAGAGGGAATCCTTCATGTCATAAACCAAACAAGCCAGCCACTGTGTATGATACTAATCTATAATAAAGCATTGCTCTTTGTTTCCTCAAACTGTACTCCTCTGCTTTTATAATACCTACATGTAGATTTGCCGTAGTGATTTCCCCACTTTACCTAATGACATTAATACCTCAGTAATTGTGAACTTTCTACTTTAATGGGAGATCCTTAGCTTTTCTATTGTCTAAACAGGCTTTGTTCAATCTATTGGCTTATGCTGTAGAGACAAATTTCAATCTTTTTAATATTTTAAAGCCTTTATAATAATTTGGAATCCGTTAATTTATTCAAGCTCATAGGATTGTTGTGCCAGCTAATAACTACAGTACCTGCACTAATTTGCATGTTCATGTGCGAAAACACATATATAACTTGGCGATAGATATTTTTGGACGGCAAAGGAGGAAAATTGATATCCATGGACTCATGGTCCAGGCAAATATTGCAATTTTGGCCTTAACAATTCAATGGAGCCAGATTTTGTGTCATGAAACTCAAGCTTGGTCATTTAGGCAGATTTCGGGTGAAATATTTCAGGTCACGCCAGTTCTTAATGGTGTAGAAGGTAGGATGTTCAAACTCAAACTTTTTGTCTGCCTGGACGTACTGATGGAAAGGAAGAAAAAAAAGATCCCTCTTAAATGCACATGGAAGTACCCGTACCCCAGTTAACTTCCTGATGGAAGAAACATACATCAACGTTCCAGTGATCATTACAAAACATGTTAAGCAATTAATGAGATACGTTCAGCCAAAACGAGTTATCAAACATATAGCTGTTGATCATATTAATATCACATTGACAAAGAAGTAGCTCTTAAGTCGTTAAACATGCAATACAAGAAAACTTAGGTGAGTAGAAGAGTTGCAAAACTGGAAATATAACTAGGAAATCCAACCAAAGCGCTATCTTCTCTTCAAAATTATATCTGCCTCTTTTTGCTTTTATAACATCATCATGAGCTGCTTAATTCCTTGTCCTTTGAACAATCCAATCCTGCGCGTTATTACCCTCTCTTATTCATCAACGGTGCAGGGAAAAGAAATCACTTTGGAGATAAGTTTACTCATAAGCAATGGTGAAACCTTTCCAAGTGATCTAGAGACCTGAAACTTCAGCTATACATAAATGCTCTGCTTGGTAATTCATCCTAATCCACCAATACCTATTCTTAAGCAATTCAACATCTCCACCAAGGAGATCGAGCCTCATAAACGTGCTTCCCATCATCCCATGAAATTTGACAGGCCTGAAGACCAACGGTAACATTTGGTTCCTTTCCATGCCGTAATACCCACTCAGCAACAGCTATTGATTCATCGTCCTTGCTACTGTATTGTTCTACGTTTTTCCGAAATGGGTTAAGTCCAGGATTTGCCATTTCTGCAATTGCAGCTGGCATGTACATGGAGTCACCCACTAATGGTGCACCACAAGCAGCCAGCTGAGCCCGAATCTGCAGCATGTAACAGAAATGGTCATTGCCACAGTTACAGTACCAAAAACCAAGTTAAAAGATCCTAGTTTACATTCCTGTATCTCATTTCTTTTTTTTTTTTTTTTTTTTGAACCAAACAAGGGAACAACCAATGCCAATTGCATAATTAGACTTGAAAAAGGCAACCCCAACCCTTTTATTTTTTGGAAGCAAACGAAATTGTAACCTATTTAGAGTTATTTAATGAAATGGTCTATCAAAAGTATGAATGAAATTGAAACTCATTTGACCGGCATTATATACAAACTATGTGATTTTGAAACACGCTCCCTAAATTTTGCATATCCTCTGAAATCATCTGCTCTTAGATTTGATCCAATTCTTCAAAAGCAAGTGCATTTTTGTACTCCCAATGACAGAGAAGCGGAATTTGAGGGTTTGCATAGTGCTTTACAGTTTTCACAAACAGATTTAGACAGAAGAAATCAAGAAAGACCATGACTTGAAAAGACAGGATTCAAAAACACAAGTTACCAAGGATAGAAACAACACAAATTGTGCCCAGAAAAAAATAAAGGATGGCAGAATAACCTGACGTGTTCGACCAGTTAAAAGATTGATCTTACACTCATATGCAAAATCTTTTGAGGGCCACCCACAGTCTTCAATAGAATATTTCTCTTCAGTTACAGCATCAGGCTAGGGAACCTTTTTGCATTCCAAAACCTCTACTTAACACAAATGCCATCTTTGTATAAATTCTGGATAAAATACCAGTTTTAAGTAAATTTTACACAACAAAACAAATAGGCAGAAAGACTTCTTGCAAAAGTAGTTCACTACCTTCAATAAAGCATATAAACATATCACAAAGTAGCTGAAGCCGTTTAACAGTTAGGAAGTTGAGAAGCCTCAAGAAAGCATATAATGAAACTGTTCTCTAGTTTCCATGACATACAACAACAGAAAAATAATAGAAACATGAAACTACAAAATAGGAAGGGAAAGAAAATGACAAAAAGGAGGTTATTTGGATAAGGAACAGTCAAGATGATAGTTGATGACAAGTACTTGGTGAATGTTACCCTTCTTCAATACCTACCACAACTTCTGAAAGGTCCAAACTGATTTTCTATAATCAACGAATTGCTTGATTGAGATTATTACCTTCTAAAAGAAGTCTCGGAGCAACATTAACAGGACGCATATAGTGCATAATTACTCCAATTGGCACAGGAGATGCAGCAAGAGCAAGATAAAGCTTCTTCACCTTTTTCTCCTGATGAGAAAACATATAGATCAGATTGGAGGGTCTTGAGATGAATTAGAAACCACAGGATATATTCAGTTTAGGCTGAATTGAACTATCAAGGTTCAGTATCACATTTACCCTATGAAGGTGTACCCTCAGTGATACTGAACCTCAAGATCCTATATTGATTGAATGCATGTCCCCTGCTAGTAGGACTAACTAAACCGAATGGACATCAAGATAACACATCATGAACTTACTCTGATTTTTCCATGGAAAACTGAGCAGTACTCCTTAGTCCTAGCTAACATCACACTGAAAATGAAGTAAAGACCATAGTTCAGTGCAGTCACTAAACCACAAAAGAAAACTAAAACAATAACGAAAATTTCTATAAGAACTCATACCAGCCCTCTGAGCAATTATCAATCTGATAAGTAGTCTTCAATGGGGTTGTTAATCCCAAGGCACGAGTAGCAAAGGTTGCACAACTTTCTTCTATATTATCTGTAGTTCCTCCTACCTGAGTGAAGAAATTCACACATCCCATGAGCAATCAATCAAGTAACACCATGACAGACACTGCCAAGGGTCATCTAAAGATACATTTAGAAGAGGTAATGATACGCACCAAGTTAGGGACAAAATTAAGGTTATAAAGAATGGAATGAACTAACAAGGAATTGTCTTTCGAAAGGAGGAAGATATCACAAAAGTTTCAAAACCTGTCATATTTTGAAACTGTCATATTTGAACTTGTCATATTTGGAACTGTCATATTTGTAGTTACCATATTTGAACCTGTCTTATTTGCACTTGCCTTATTTGGACAATCTTCTTCGCAAGGGCAAAATGGTCATTTTTGTGTTTTCATTCATGTATGAAACCTCAAAATGAAATCAAAAAGTCTAACTCTACAAATAGAAAAATTTGCACAAAAATGTCCCATAAGACTCTAGAAAGCTCCAAAAAGCTTCTAGAATATTCTAAAAAACTTCCAAGAATATTTCAAGCTTCTTTGGTGGAAGAATAAAAATCCTAAACAGGAACTAATGAAGGGATAACACATATAGAAGAAAAGTCAAGTCAAAATATTTTTCCAAGATTGACAAGATCTTAATATATCATTCTCTTCCTTTTCTAATTAGGAACTTATATTATTTTTAATGTAAAAAACTTATTTTATAATTAGAAAGATATTTAATGTATTTTTTAGTTATTTCCTATTTAGTCTAGGAGTATCATTTTTCCTAAATAGATTAGGCAAATTTCAAATACTATTTAAAAAGTAATTCTTAGGGTTTCTATAAATTTTGTAAAGATTATAAATAGTCCTTCTTATTCAGTCAAAAAAAGATAAATTGAAGAATATTTTTTTTAGCAAAATTGTTTGTGAGAGTTAATTCTCTTCTTGAGTTCTTCATAGGATTTGGTGAAATTGTTAAGTAAGTTTTTAATAATTTCATAAACTCATTTAATATAGGTCTTAAATTACTTAGTTAATTTAAAGTTGAAATTAACACTTTTTGAATCTTTATAATTCAAGTTGCTAGAAACAAGTTTTCTAGTGGTCTACTTAAGATTTGAGAGTTTATCTTGTTTTGATCTTTGAATTAAAGTTTGACACTTGTGCTATACACGAATTAAGATTAAAAAATCAACTCGTTCGTATCATTTGGCATCAGAGTCAATGCTAAATTCAATATCAAAGATATCTATTTTTATGTTTTTGCATTGTTCTTAGTTCATTCATTCACATTCTTCCTATTTCTTCTCCAATTCTGTCATATCTCAATTCTTGCATTTAAATATGTTTTTTCATTGTTTTTATCTTCATTACTCTTATTTCATCATCATATATCACACTGAAAAAAAATTAAATTCAAATTCCACCAAAATCTCACACTTATTCAAAAATTCCTTAAATTAATGAACTTCACAAAATATTTGATTTCTTGTGTTTCTTCCTTCCAAATTCGAATTTCTTCATTCCCCCTTTTTTGTGTCCTTAATTACAAAATTAAAGTGTTTGAATCAAGAAATTCCTTAAAATTTGAGAGTTGTCAAAATCTCCTTAAATTAAGGAAAACTTGATTCTAGTTTGTTTTTTGCAATTTCTTCTTTCGTCCAAATTATTTCTTTTTGTTACTAATTATCTTTTTGGTATTTTCTAAAGTCTAGGGTCGAACCATAGCTCAGAATTCAAAGAAGGATAAAATTACCATAATACCCCTATAAGTGTTAAATTTGGTTTCTTTGTTTTTTCGAGTTGTTTTTTGTTTTTCTTGCAATTCTAAGTTTGATTTGAGCTTTAAAAGTAAAAAAAACAAAAAAAAAGAAAAAAAAGAAAAAAACAAGGAAAAGAATAGAAAAGAAAAAAGAGAAAAAGAAAGAAGCTAAAAATTGCAAAAGTGTTGTTTCAAAGCCGATTTTAAAATGTCCTTTCTAATTCCGCCTATGCATACTTCTAACCATATTCTTGAGCTTAAAACACCAATTTTCACTTCTAAATTTCCTTCTAAATTCTTAGATTACTATCAGGTCTTTAGAAATTTGTTTTTTTGCAACCACTTGTATTCTTTTCAATTTTTTATTTTCTAAGCGTTTTAAGAACTAATTCTTACTTGTTTGTGTTCGATTTAACCTTTACTTGACATAAAGTAACTTAGTCCTCAAAGAACTTAAAGAAAAGAATCTTGAGAGGTAAAAGGCAAAGAGTGGTGACTTTATAAGAGCATGAAAGCCAATTTTGAGTAAACACGAATGGAGTGTCATTTTTTTTAGTGTAAACACGTGAAAGAGTGTTGTGAGAATTCTATTTGTTTTCTTGTTTCTTCTTATACAATGACAGGTTTGGAAAAGATAGAAAGCGATGAATTTACGTGCTCTATAAAAGGCATGTTAGATCAAATGAAACAGTTATGAATTTACGTGCTCTATAAAAGGCATGTTAGATCAAATGAAACAGTTAGCGGATAATCATTCAAATTGAAACCATGAGTTGAGTCGAGCTTGTAATAACAACTACAAGCCAAAAATTAAGAAATTCTATGGAAAAAGTGGTTTTAAAGAATACTTAGCATGAGAAAAGCAAGCGAAAATCGTATTTGAGTACCACAATTTTTCTGAGAAAAATAAGATAACGACTGTTGTTGTTAGCTTTGAAAATAATGTCTTGTTGTAGTGGGAACAATTATCATATGCTAGAGAGTATTATGGGCAAAATCCAATTTCTACATGGCAAGGGATAAAAAGAAAATTGCGAAAAAGGTATGCCCTAAATTCCTAAGAAGAATTGTTTCCAAGGCTTATACAAGCTTATAAAGCTACCATTGATGATAAGATTCTTATTTCTAAAAGTACATTTGACATTCAAACTTCTTTACATGTTGATACAAGCATTAAAAGCCAAGAGCTTGAACATGTTTGCATAATATTGGAAGATTGTGATAGTACTAGCTTACATGATATAGAGATACCACTATTAGAAGTTTGTTCAAATGTTCAAATTGTAAATCTCAATCATAATGATGTATTAGTTGGAAAAAAAAGATGTTGACATTCAAAAAGAAAATAAAATAGAAAGAGAGAGAGATAGTGCGCATGAGAGTGACAACGAAATATTTGCGCAATAAAAGGAGAATTATGAGAAAACCCATAAGTGGTGCGAGCAAAGAGTGGAAAAATGAGAGTTTAGAGTGGATGCACCAAATCCAAGAGATGTGCATACAAAAGGAAAATGTGAAAAAAAGGAAAATTTAGGTGAGAAAGAGAGTGATAAAAGTTATTTTTCCCAAAAGGCCATAACAATGTTTTTGTTCAAAATGATATATTACACTACTAATGAAATTTACAATATTTTGTAGTGTTTTTATGTCTCTTTTGCAAGGTTATGAAGAATGGTTTTCAATGGAGGAGCCAAGCAAAGAAGCCAACTTAACTCTTAATATTGATGATGGTGCTATGATGAATAGTGAGGTTACAAATTTGTGTAAAAGGGATTTTTCTAATTATTATTTAGATGATTGTGTTTGTTTTATATGTTCTAGGCATAGTTGTTTTTGTTTTAAGTATTGTTTTTGCATTTCTAATTTGTTTTCCTCTTCAAATACTTGTTTTTGCATTTTAAAGGATTTTTTTGGTTCTAAACATTTTTCTCCTTCTTTTAGCATTTCTTCTTCTTTTTCTTCAAATTGTTTTTCATGTTTTTCTTTTTGTTTTCAATGTGATAGTTTTTCTTATTCATGTTTAAACGTTTTAATCCTTCCTCTTTTAGTGAAAAATGTTTTTCTTCATATTTTTGTGTTTCAAAGAACTCTTTTTGTTTTAAATGTTTGTTTCCTTTTAAATTTTATTTTAGTTTGTCTTCTTTTACTTCTATGAGTTTAACTTCTTGTGATTCTTGTTTTTACAAGTCTTTTTTTCATTCTAGAAGTGTGTTCTTTTTAAAAGACCTTAGTTCTTGTTTTTCAAATTTTATATTTCTAAATGTTCGTCTTCTTGTTTTAATGTTTATAAACCATTATTTTATTTTTTTATTTTTTTTTATTTTGGATGTTGGTTAGAAGTTTTCTTTTGATTTAAAAACTTCTTATGTTTCATATCCTTATTTGATTTATAAATCTTGTTTTGATAAACCTAGATCTTCTAGTGTTTTCATTTTATAGAAATTTGATGCTTTGGTATTTCTCCATACTTGATAGAAAACGTTTTCTAGGATTTCTTTCTATTACCTTGTTTTCATTTTTCATTCTTTTCCTACTTCTTCAGTGTGTTCTAACTTTTCTATATGTTATTTTATGAGAGTTGTATTTGACCCGGATGGAGATACTTGCAATTTGCATAATAAGTTAGATTTAGATCTATCTTCATTAGTTTTTATACTTGGTTTTTATTGTCTTGTAAGCTAAGATTTGAGGACGAACCTTTTTGAAGAGAAAGAGAATAATATGAACCAAGTTAGAGACAAAATAAAGATTATAACGAATGGAATGGACTAACAAGGAGTTCTCAATCGAAAGGAGGAAGACATCACAAAATCTTCAAAACCTGTCATATTTGGAAACTGTCATATTTGAACTTGTCTTATTTGGACTTGCCATATTGGAGCTGTCATATTTGAACCTACCTTCTTTGCACTTGCCTTATTTGGACAATCTTCTTCACAAGGGCAAAATGATCATTTTTGTGCTTCCATTCATATATGAAACCTCAAAATGAAATCAAGAACTCTAACTCTACAAATAGGAAAATTTGCACAAAAATGTTCCAAAAGATTCCAAAAAAGTTCTAGAATATTCTAAAAAACTTCCAAGAATATTTCAAGCATCTTTGATGGAAGAATAAAAGTCCTAAACAGGAACTAATGAAGGGACAACACATATGGAAGAAAAGTCTAGTCAAAATATCTTTCCAAGATTGACAAGATCTTAGCATATCATTCTCTTCCTTTTCTAATTAGGAACTTATGTTATTTTCTTAAGTAAAAAACTTTTTTTATAATTAGGAAGATATCAAATGTATCTTTTAGTTATTTTCTATTTAGTCTAGGAGTATCATTTTTCCTAAATAGATTACGTAAATTTCAAAGGCTATTTAGAAAGTAATTCTTAGGATTTCCAGAAGTTTTGTAAAAGCTATAAATAGTCCTTCTTATTCAGTCAAAAAAAGATGAATTGAAAAATATTTCTTTTAGCAAAATTGTTTGTGAGATTTAATTCTCTTCTTGAGTTCTTCATAGGACTTGGTAAGATTGTTAAGTAAGTTTTTAATAATTTCACAAACTCATTTAATTTGTATCTTAAATTACTTAGTTAATTTAAAATTGAGATTAACATCTCTTGAATCTTTATAATGCAGGTTGCTAGAAACAAGATTTTTAGAGATTTAATTGGGATTTAAGATTTTATTTTGTTTTGATCTTTGAATTAAAACTTGGAACTTATGCTACATACGAATTAGGATCCAAAAATCAACCTCGTTCGTATCAGATAAAATAGTCAAGAACATGTCCAAGTTCAAGAAAAGTTTCATACACCACAGCTATAAAGCTCCCTAGTTAGTACAATATATAGAAATTCTTTGTTTGTTTGGGATAAGGGTCAAAGCTGCTTGTTAATTTTGGGATAACGGTCTTTTAATCAATTAAATGAGATATTGATTGGTCCAAAGCTCTATTCCTGCGTGATCACAAGATAAAATTTTCTCCAATTTATTCTGTCTGGCCCTGGCAGCTGATTGATAAAGTTAAGGACTCAGTTTATGTTAGCAGGCTTAGCTAGTACCTTAGATCACAAAAAAGAAGAATCATAGTTTTGCTATGGCCAAATCAACAAAATTAAGAAATTAATGGATTAATAACATACTGATGTGCCGGCAGGTTTGTCCAAAACAACATAAGATTCAGTCACAGCTATAATTCTTGATTTCCAATCGATCTCATAGCACCTGAACAAAATTCAAATGTCAAAAAACGTGCCAAGCTCATGGAAATTGATAGTAAACATCCACCTAACAGTATGTTTTACCTAGGGAAGCGTTTTGGGTGTACATGAACACATAAATAAGTTCCAACTTCAAGAAACTGGTCAATGTGAGTTATACGAAAAGTTTTTTGCGCTTCTCGTACTGTTTTCCCTCTGATGGAAGTTCTCTTCTTCAGAATCGATGGTGCTGTAAATTCTTCAAATAACTTAATCTGTTCTGGGGTTGCTGTTGGAGGTGGCTGAGAGCATACAAGGGCATAATGTACAGCTCCAAAATGGATAAGGTCTGCAACAAACCTTTGAACAATGAAGTTTCCTAATCACTCGATCCAGATTAATAATAAATTTTTAGATTGTGCTAAAATCAAGAATTCTGGTTTACACCATCAAAAATAGTTAGAAGAAAAGGAAGCAACACTTACAGAGGAGGAAGATCCAGAGCTTTAGAGATGTAGTCTTGAACAGGCCCTTCCTCTAAAACAACTGAATGTTCAATTCTTGGAGATCTATTGTGGGAGGGACATGGAAGTAATCGATCATAGTCTAGATAACTGAAACAAAACTGAATCTTATAATCCACCAGAGTTGACAATGTAAAAAGTAAATATGACACTGAAAATGAGCTTCAGATTGGATATGAGGAACAAGAAGAAAAAAAGAACGCCAATATAAAGGCTCCAAATCCTTGGGACCGGAGAAATATAAAGCATAAAACTTCTCCCTCAAAATCCCATTCTTCCTAGATTTGAAACATAGTCTGCGATTACCACTCATTTTGTCCAAAACTACCTATTTAATTTACCAACAGGCATAAGCCGCCTTCATCAAACTAAGCAACGACTTGCTGACGAGGAAGATAACAACTACATTATCAAGGGCCTCAAAAAGAAGAAAGTGAGATTATCTCGAGCTCTTAAAATCATTTGGGACCACTTCTACAAGCATTGAAATTATAATAAGAAATTACAGTGGCTAACTCTCCCAGTGAGAATAACTCTAGTCATAGAGTGAATAACTTAGTTTTGATCTAAGAGTATTCAAACATGAAGGACAAAGTCTGAATCTTTAAAGATTACAAAAACATTCACATAGTAATTAGCAGCACAGCTCACTCAAAATAATAATAATAATAATAAACCGGGTCGCTAAATTAATAAAAGAATTCAACTTATATAGAATCCGATCCATTGATCATAAGATTATTGCTCCAGCAGAAATAAAGTCCAAAACTTCTTCGAATTCTCCTTTTATTTATTTCTGTTTATCTTACCCATAAAGAAAAGACAAGTCAAAGAATCAAAAACTAGCATGTGCAATGAAAACCTGGAAATTGTACCCATTAACAGTAGAAGCAACGTCTAGTCTAGCGGATTCACTGCCGAACGTTCTCTTTCTCGAACTCAAAGAAAGCCAAGCTAAAGCATTGTGGTTCAGGTGCCTGTGCTTATATAGAAAATAAGCATGGGTGGAAGCTAAAGTGCGCAGGAGGGTTACCGGTGCATCAAAACTCCCGCAGCGACCACCCAAGATTGAAGCTAAACTCAGCGAACCCATTTTCATTCTTCAGTGCTTCATCCCAGACCCTGACCAGGGCGTGGGTTTTTTAGGATGAGTACCCGTTGAAGGTAGATATGAAAGGGGGTTGGGTTTGAGTGATGAGGTTTCGCCATGGCGAAATGGTTTTGTTGTGGATTCATTGTTCACAGAAATTGGGCCTACTAAAGTGGATTGAAGTTGAAAATATATCGACATGTCTACTAGGGAGCCCAAACTAAAATAGTTCAAATCTTATGATGACCAATTTGAGCCGATATATATATATATATATATATATATATATATATATATATATATATATATATATATTATGAACTCAAATTTATATTGCAATATGAATCTAGATTAATATATATCATTTCATTTAAGTGTCACGTGTGTCATTTTTTAAAAAAATATAATTGTATATACACTAGTATTGAACTATATGTATATTAAAATTCATAAAATATATTAATAAAAAATATATTAATTTTCAATTGATACTCTACCAACAATATAAAAAATTATAAAAAAAACTTTATTGATATACATTATTCTTGCATGTACATTCATTTATTAACTACATGTATATTAAAATTCATAAAATAGATTAATGAAAAGTACATTAATTTTGAATTTGTACTCTAGCAATAATGTAACAAATTCTCAAAAAATTTGTAAATATACATTGATTTTATATGTACATTGATACATGTATGTACATTAGTACATTAGTTTTGAATTACATGTATATTAACATTAAAACTGCATGTATATTAGTTTTTAACTGCATTTTATATTGATATTGAATTGTATGTCTATTAAAATTTGTAAAATATATTAATGAAAAGTAAATTAGTTTTGAATTGGTACTCTAACAATAATGTAGCATATTCTAAAAAAATTTATTGATATACATTGTTCATACATGTACATTGGTCAATTAGTTTTGGATGCATAGTTCATTTTATTGATCTATTTATGAATTTTAATATACATGCAGTTCAAAACTAATATACATACAATTCAATATTAATGTACATGCAAATTAATATCAATGTATATTTTGTACAATACCAAATGCACATACAGTTAATAATTAATGTACATATGTCACATGCGTGAGATTTAATAAAATGGTGCATTTTGATTATGAGTGCATGAAATAACATTGACTTGGGTTCATAATATAATTTGCGAATTTGAGCTCCTTGTAACGTCTGATTTGTGGAAAGCCTAAAAGAACCATATTAATATTACGAGCTACATGCTAATCAAGTTTTCAATGTAATCATTAAGACTAGGCCTGAAAACTTCTTTAATATAATACTGGATGAACGCGTAAATTATTTGTTAATTTTTAAAACTACTATGCTTCATGTCTAATATGTTATGTCTATGTCATCGTATTTGCAAAATATAACTTAAAAGTCTTAAATTCAATTATCGGTGATGTTGAAGATACTGTATTTAGTGATATTTAAATATTCCATAATAATTTTAATCTTGATAATTTTTAACATACTATTGATAATTGTTATGTATATACTTTGATTTCAATAAATGTTCATCTCATTATCAATAGAATTAATTGTCTTTCTCATGAGCGTTTAATTTTTGAGCAACTGATGATGATTCGATTACAAATTTTTTTCGTAACTTCAAATTTTTTAACAAAAATTAATAAGAGTACCAAACAATGTAGAAAAAAGTGATCAATTACAGGTAATATAACTTGATATCATAACAAAAGAAATCCTAAAATTATTCAAATATAAGAATCACAATAATTTAAATTTGAAGAATTTATAGATATAACATTTGATAAGTCTAGAAATGCAATTAATTATGAAATTGAGAAATAGAAGTATTGATATTTTTATTTGAGTATATTTGTAATAAAATGAAAATATATTTGAAGAAATCAATTTATAAAATTGAATTTGAGTATTCACAAATCAAAAAGTGCATTAAAATATGTAAAGATAAAAGAATAAAGTAAAAATAAAATTACTCACTTTATTTTTAAAGTGGATTTAGAGTTAATTTATTCTTCTTTCACTTTTCCTACTTCTATTCTCTCTACCAATTTATGTTTTTTTTTTTTTGAAAAATCATATCTTATGATTTCAAAATCAAAAGAAGAATAGACAATTTTATTGATTATCTTCGTATTATAGTTGGTCAAAGTTTAAAATATTTTTTCTATTTTTCATAAAAGCAAATTATAAAGAAGTCAAATGTAAATTTTAAAGGAGGTCAATATAAATTTTATCATCTTTATTAACACTAAAATGAAAATTTTCAAAATTTAAGGGGCAATTAGCCCTTTATTCAATGAATGGCTTCGTCACAATTGGTATTTGATTTTATTATTCACGCATTATCTTAATTAAAAAAATTTAGAACCGTACTACTATTCATGTTTAAAAAAAATTGTAGCCCTTTAAATTATGAGATCTTAGATATTACCATGTGGATGGATAGTAGGACTCTTATCCTATTTCATTGAGGAAAGGTACAATGCAATATAAAACGACGACTAAAAGTGCTACTACTATTGTTTCAAAAAAAAAACCCACGTGGGTTCATAGATTTATAGCTTTCAGATAATTGGCATCATGGCCACAACTTCCTCAATTTTAATTGCAGCTGTCAGAGAAATAAATTTTACAGTTGCGTATATTTATGGCTACAGCAACCCTGTCGGTGAAGATTCAAAATACTTTTATGGGGCAATCCTATAATCAATCGAGTAATATGTACATTTTATTAATGTAAATTAAATTGTAACCAAGCATAATAAATGAAATTTAATTTCAATTTGACTATGGATAATACTATCTAGATGGCATAGATATGTTTTATGTGAAAATAAATAATTAATATTATTTATAAGTGATCATTTTATTATATTTTAATATAAAATTAAATTTTATTTAATTTATTTTTTAATCTCACAATGTATAAAATATATCTTAATAAATATATCTAAAATGTATAATTATATTTCTATTGAATTGCATTTGTTGCATTCAAGTTAAATAAAATAGCGTTGCTCTTTTAGTATGTTTAGTTATATTAAAAATGAAAATAAAACTTTATTATATAATAAATGTTTTTGGATTTAAATGGCTTGTTTGATATATTCAATATAATATAAAGAATAGTGGAATTTTTAAATTTTTATTTTAAAATAAAAATAAAAAAATATTTTATTTTTATTTTTTAGTGTACAAATATGCTATGCATTCATTTATTAGCACACTACCTAAAGAGTTAGTAGTATGTAGAGTTTTCATCCACTAATTGGTCCAAACTGTGCCAGTGATGAAATTAGATAAAAGTCATAAAAGAGTTGGTGAGTTTGTTCCCAGGCGAGACACTGGTTTGTTCAATTCATTGTCATTCCTAAACACGACACCTAAGCCACAAAATTTGATGGCTCGAATCAAGTTGTATGTGGGCGTTGGGATCATGCTTTCACCTTTGATATGATAGTATTAGATTGCTTAGTATCCAGTTTAAACAATCCACCATTAATCCTTCCTTTGCAAATTGCAAATTTGTATCACACTAATTCTTCTATTTTCCTTGTATTTTTTATGCCCTCGTCTTGTCTAATTAAGTACTAACATATCTCTCATGTCATATAATTAATCGAATTTTATGAAAATAAATAAATAAATATATATATATATATATATATGATATTATTATAAAAAAATATTAAACTATATATGTAATAATTTTATTAAAATTAATAATTAGTGCTCATTATAATACAATGCCTATTAAGAAACTTAAATCATTTTTATTGCACATAATAAATAACTTCAACTTCCATTAAATAACCCACCACGCAAAAACACAATCCGCTAGTTCATTTCACCTTGGCAATATTACCGCTTTCAGAGGGTTCTTCATGACAACTGTAAATGCAAATGTCTCAGTCGGGTCTGGTGGCCCATTTGGCGTTGGTACCCACTTAAAAGCCTGGACCATCCTAGCAAGCATCAAGTTTACATGTAACAAACCAAGAGAAAGCCCCGGGCAAGTCCTCCTTCCTGCCCCAAATGGCAGCATCTTCACCGTACCCTTAGTTCCGGTGAGGTCCACATCGACTCCATCTCCTTCCAAGAACCTCTCAGGTCGGAACACAGCTGGATCCTTCCATAGATTCGGATCCTCTGTCATCCATTCAATGTAGAACTCCACGTTCACATTGGTCGGAATCTGGTACCCACCAAGTTCGGTAACCTCTGTGGCCGCGTGCGACAAGGTAAAGTGTGCCGGAGAATGTAACCGTAGAGTTTCCTTTACTATGGCATTAAGATATGTCATCTTTTCTACATCATCCTCAGTGATCGCTCCATTCTTGCCCACACTATCAATAATCTCCTTGTACAGCCTTTCTTGAATTTCTGGATTCAAAACTAATTCAAGAAAAGCCCATTGAAGCACACTTGTACTAGTATCAATACCGGCAACAAACAACTCTGAGCAAAGAGTGACGAGCTCTTCCTCCCCTAAACGACCGCGCCCGGGCGCCTCCAGCCCAAAAAGTGAGTCCACGTAGGCTGCACCAACTGGACTCACCATTAGCGAACTAGGATCTTCACCCTTCTCCACATAAGCTTTCCTGTTCCTTATTAAAGGAACTAAGCACTCCATTTGTGTCTTTCTTAGCTCTTTTGCTCTTTTCATCTGCCGGCGAAACAACGGAGTAAGGACAGGAAAGAAATCAGGGATCTGTGGTGTGGTTATGAGCATAACCTCCTTTGTTACACTATCAATATCTTTAATCCAATCTTCTTGGATTTTAGCCCCAAAGCATATGCATACAAGAATGCTGCAAACGGTGAATCTACATATTTCCATCACATCAACAAATCCTTTTTCAGACGCTTCATTTTGTAGCCTCTTCATGTGATTCTCCATAGCCCACACTCGTATCCAACTGCATTGCTTTATTCTCACCGGACTCATCAGCTCCGTCACAAAGTTCCGGCGAAGGGCTCGCCAGAGAGGACCGTATTCGGCTGAGTTGACTGCACACTTCCCAACGCTGAAGACCAGCCGGATAGGTGAGTCAGGCGGGCGGCAGGCGAAGAGAGGGCCACGTTGGATTAGCGCTTCGTGGATGAGATCAGGGTCGGTGACTATAACAAGAGTACGTTGGCCCATTTGCATGGTGAATATTGGACCATATTTCGCACGTAAGTCGCGTATAACAAAAATGAAGTGACGGCGCTGGAGGATGACCTGGAGCAAGTTGCCGACGATCGGCCACCCTGGGGGACCGGGGGGGAGTTTCTTGGAATTGCCGGCTGGGGTGAAACAGCGGCACCACCATAGGGCAAGAAAGAGGAGGGAGAAACCGAAGATGAGGAGATCTATAAGCTCCATAATTGAGAAGATCGATGGCGAAGCTAGAGTTTGTGCCAGAGAATATGAAATAAATGGTTCGGTTTTGTTTGATTATATACAGATTGTGAAGAGGGTAGAGCAAACGAAGTCTACCCTACCACCTATGGCAATGTGAAACCATAGGTACTGACCACCTGTGAAGTAGTATTAATCAAAATTTGCTGGTCAATAATGTAGTCTCCTTAATGCCCTTGCATTACAATGATTATAGAAATTATTATAAAATAATTAAACGTTAGCTTGGTATACCAATCCATGCCCAGTAACACATCAAATTCTCGGAGTGGCAACAGTACTAGATCAACATTCAACTCAACATCATCAATGTGAATCACACATTCACGACATACATTAGCTACAATCATCACATCTCTCAAAGGATTACTAACACATAGATTAAAATTTAAAGGTTGATGCTTACTACACAATTGTGATGTCATGTTCAATGAAATAAATGAATGTGTAGAGTCAGGATCAACTAATGCATCAACTTCTAAATCATAAAGAAAAAGTTTACCAGTGATTACTTATGGAGCAACAACAACTTCTTACCTATCTGCCCCTTCCAAATGATACTCCAACTCCACTTGCTTTTGAAAATTCAACTGTGGACTTTGATGTAGCTCTGTCTTTGCCTCTGCCTCCTTTTAACATTTTAGATCTTTCAGGATAATCTCAAAGCATATGATCAAAAGACTCACAGAAGTAGCACCCACCAGTCAATTTTCTACATTCACCCATATGTTGTCTACCACAATCTACACATGAGGTTATTATTGCGTAACTTGGCCTTGACTTTTGCATGCATACGATGAAACTCTTAATCTTCTACCTTTATAGCTAGAGTAACCACCCCTAGCACTGGACTGTGATGACATATATTTTCCACGCTTACCTTTCTTTCTGTTAAAATGTCCCAAAAACTCAATATGCTCTCTTTTTACTCATTGCTCTATCTTTCTTTTTCTAATCTTTTCACCCTGATTGTAGTAGTTGTTAGCTTGGTACAACTTTTAAGAACTGCAGTTGTGATCTTACTTTTTATCTCATATCTCAATCCCTCTTCAAACTTTTGACATTTGTCTTTATCAGTGGCCACTATTAAGGATGCATAATAAGATAATTGATTAAATTTTACGTCATACTCGACTATAGTCATCTCCCTTTGCTCTAGGTTCAAAAATTTCCTTCTTTTATCATCTTTGTACACTTCTGACATGTAATTGTTGTTGAACTCATGAAGAAAATCATCTCATGTAAGCATTAAAGGTTGGACATCACTCCCTGGAATAATTTCCCACCAATCATATGCATCCCACTATAATAACAACAATGCATAATCAAACTTTTCTTCTGGTGTGCATTTCATTAAATTCAAAACTTTTTATGTTCTTTTTAGCTATGTCCCGACAATTGATAGATTTGTGGTACCACTGAAGTCAATTGCATCCTATTTTCTTAATTTGTCATACATTCTCTCTCTTTGAATTTCTGGACCCTGAATTGTTGGTTCACCAATTCTATGTTGTGGTTGCCCATAAGATATGTGTTATGTATAAGAATGTGTAGGAGATCTAACTTTGTCAACAGGTTGATCTATTAATGGTTGACATGGTGCTTTTATAGAATGCAAATCAACTGACTCATCTCTCCTTGGTGAGCCATGGGTACTACCATGACTACCCTTTGCTAATGCCCTATAGACATATAAGACTATGTCATATGATAATGCACAATAGTGCAAAAGTCATGTCATGTTTATATGTATGCCCCATGGATCTTATCTCTGCTCTGGTATCAAAAAACTGTAATGACCATTTTCATTTACTAATCATAACATTCATGTCCAAAATTACATATGCATAAAGGTTGATTCATCATACATACATAATTCAACAAATATTTAATGTACATATACGTTATCTAATGTTCAAGACTAGTGACCATAAACTGGTTCCTATCTAGATATATGTACATGACACAAGGAGAGAAAGATAGCTGAAATTCAACCGATGACCTGCGGTACATGTGTCTTTATGCAAAACTTTATGCACCAAAGTGTCCAAACCCTATGCTTTAATATCTAAAAAATATAATTGCGATTTGGTGAGTTGCGACTCAATGAATAAAAATAATAATCAGATTCTTATGGCACAACCAATAATCATACGTTATCATGATACATTACAAATATAAGAATTGATTATGCAAGTGCAAATGCAATAGATTGATTTTGTTGTGACCTTACAAGGCAAACACTACTCTCGAAAATTCATGTGATTTAAGTGACATTTGATTTTACTGGCCAACATATAAAAAGTGAATCATTTGATTAATAACATGTGTCAATAGGACATATTGGTTCCTTGTCCAAGTGATTTGCAAGTGTTTGATATGTCGGTTTCAACATTATTTTAGTTATATATGCAAGTGTTCATTCACAATGGTGTACTAAGTAATCATTAAGATCATATAAATCTCACTTGACTTGTATTCACATGTAAAATTTCACAATTCAATCACATACACACGTAATAGAACACAACTATATCATAAAATCATCACATATACTTATTAAAATCTAATTATGACTTTTACTCACCTTTTGATGTGATCAACTTTTATGGTAGATTTGTTCCTCTCTCTTGGGCTTCCTCAATATGTTGGAATCATAACATTTGATACATACATGGTTATAAGAATCTCAAAATGATTTTGAATGTTTGGTATGCAACTATAGACATATTCCATGCAAGTAGACCTAGTGTTTATGCATATTTTCCTTATTTGATAGTCTGACCTTGCAACACTCTCACAACAATAACTCTAAATATACTTATCCAAATGACTTGATTCTTTTTTCAAATAAACTAGACACATAATGATATAACATAGTCAAATTTTAGGTAAGACATATAGAAAATGTAGTGAATTTTAAAATTTTACCATATTTCAATGTCAACTCAGTGTAAGTAGGTCTTACATTATTGGTTATATCTCACATAATACATATCCAATTGCAAAATGGATTTACCAAAAGTTACAAAACACATAAAGAAACATTTTTCATGTTTTACTCATTGTCTAATTCAGTTTATAAAGTCACCGAAAGAAATGACCAATCTTAGAGTGAGCAGGTTTTCAATATGTTGACAATCGGTCGTGATGAGGGAGAAATATCTCATCAAACATGATAAATTTGGCAAAAATATTTTACATGAATGTAGATAAGACATAAATATATAATTTTTAAGTTTAATATATCACCAAATTCTGATTTTATGAGTATCAAATTCTTGGAAAACAAAATTAAAAGACGGATAAGGTTTCATCTGGTTTCAAGGTCAGTCACAATCAATAAGTCATATCTCTTTCCACATAATAAATTAAGAAAAACTATTTTACAGGATTTAGAGGGAATACAAATTTACGAATTTTATATTTTTTGCTCTATCTAAATCAGCACATAAAGTTATCAAAATATATAAAAACAAAAAGACTGAGGGGATTTTGGTTTGTTATGAACTAGTCCTAATAAAGGAGTTATATCTTTCCACACACACCAAATTAAGCAAAACTGTTTTACTTGCATTTAGATGGGGCATAAAGCTTCAACTTTTATGTTTTACACTTTCTTTAATTCCTTTTTTAGGGTTATGAAATCATAGGTATAAAATCTGTTTTGATAACAAAATCAATGCAATCAGCTCTTATTTCTTTTGAGCTTCCACCTCCATACATGAGCTCTACCTCAAATTACTTCATAATTCTTCCTAATTATGCATGTGTAACATGTTATGAGAGAGGAATTTCAAGTTGGAAGAAGATAAAATTATAGTGTCTCATTACCATTGGTTGGAAATTCAATATTCCTCTTTTAGTGTCTCTTTTTCACTCTTTCATCACCTTCGTACATCTCCTAACCCTCATATGTTTCTTATACTTTTAAAGAAGCTTTAAAACACCATTACTTATGATGCTATAACATGCACACAACATAAGATAATTTGTTATGCAACTATACAAACATTACATATATGTTCAAGTGTCCCAAATGTAATGATGTAAGTGTCATCATCGTGTGTATCCAATTCACATATCTAAATGATCATTTATCTATTACATATGTTCATGTGGAATTGCAAATCATTATGCAATGAATATGTTCATATAAGAGTGTTAATGAATGTGGATATGGATGTTACAATTCACGTAAGATTTATATTTAAAAAAATCAATATTATTTGGCTTAAACAATTCAAAACTTAATTAAAACTAATAATAATAGTAATTAAATAACAATAGTCAATTGTAATAAATAAAACTAATAGTATTAATAATAAAAAACACTACTCTCTCCATTTCAAATTAAATATTGTTTCAAAGAGAAATTTTGTCACATAATATATGATATTTTATAATTATCTATGAAAATTAATTATTTTTTGTAGAGTGCATAATAATTTATGAAAATAATTAATTAATGGTAACATAATTTTTTATTTATGTAATAACATCTATTAAATATAATGCTTAATATATGTACAAAAATCTTAAATATCTATTATGGAACAAAGCCAATAATCAATTGTTATAAAGTCTCATTGACACATGTTTCTAAATCGATAAATAATTATTATATTATTAAATTGCTTTCACAATTTAAAAGTTGTCAAAATTCATTTAATGAATTGAAAATTGAAATGTTGCCTCTATTATAAAATGATTGATAAAGTTTTATTTTCATAAAAATTAAGAAAATTATTTAATTATAGATATTTTTTGTATTTTAATTATTTTCTTACTAAAATGCCTTTATTTATTTTTTATTTTATCAATATTAATAATGTATAATTATTATTGAAAGTACAAAAGTTGGTGATAGTATTTAAATACTAGTAGTAAAATGATTATTGAAATTTTTAAAAAATTTATTGAAGATGACTCTTTTCATTTCAAAATAACTAATTTTTAGAGTTGTGCACTTAGATTAAGAAAGTAATTAATAGGAATAATTTCAATTAATATGATTTAATATACTCTTAACTGTGTTTAACTAAAAGTATACTAATAACACTAATAAAAAAGTAATCAATTATAAAAGAGAAAGTTGATGATGTGGATAAATTTGAAAAAAATAATAATTAATGGTACATTGATATTAGAGAATGACGGTTATATTGAAATAAAATTTATTTTCTAAAAGACAACTACTCTGAAATATAAAGAGTATAATTTTTTTCTTTACATTAAAGGTACAAATTTAAAGTAAAAAATATAGGGAGTAATTTATTGGTAGTGTGAAAATATATATCAATTATTAATGATATATTATACAATTATTTGATTAATTATTAATTAAAAAATAAAATTGTAAATCATTTTTAAATGCTGAAAATAGAAATTTTTTCGAAGGAAGGAATAATAAGTTTTAATTTATTGCAAACCGCAACTGTGATCTCCTAGTAGACAGTATTAATGATTTTTTTTCTTATACTCTATTTAGATTGAGTGTTTATAAAAGATTGAAAAAATTAATAATGAAATAGAATTGATCAATTTAGTTTAAAAAAATGTTAAATTATATTTGTATTTTGGATGATAAAAATGAAAATGAATAGTTTGAGGTTGAAACTTATCGAAACACTCCAATTTGGAGTGTTTCAATATAGAGGTTGGGGTGAGTTTGGATGAGTTTAACAAATTCTTGGAAACTAATTTATTTCACTCTAACATCTCTCGTTTAAATATAAAATCCTTTTATAAATCAGTTTCTTTCATTTCATTCATTTATAAATATCCTATCGAAACATAGCATTAGGGAACTAATGGATTTTACTGTGCTACCGCAACTGAAAATTGGCAAAGACAGACAGACATTTATTGTCTAGCGCTTGGCCGCATGCGTTGCTTTATATGGACGGGGTTGGCTGGCTGCAACGCACTCCATTAATTCATCTCTGGAGCGGCATATGGACATTGGCCGCAAGTATTAATTAAGCTCTCCCTGTGGCCAAGCTGCTCAACAAATTAGAAAACCAGCTTTGCAGCGGCCTAATTTTGCCCACACCCAATATATCAATTGTATTCATTTAGTGCAGACAACAATTTGCAAGCACTTTATGGATGACCAATTTAGAAAGTGATTAATTTGCAGCAAGCAGCCAAAGCTTGGCAAAGTTTCAGGGTCTTGGGCTAAACGTCCAATCCAATCCAATTTCGGTATAAAACTATAAAAACAGTGGACCTAACATGAACAATATAGAAAGCCAAAATAAAGCACCGATCATGTTGTTTCCACCTCCCTGATCCTGCTTATCTTCTGAACTCCGTCTACCTAATTAAGTAACCAAAGTTCAAGTTGACAAAAACAAGTATGGCCATACTGTTTTTTGTTCTTAATTATTTATGGCAGCATATATATATATCTTCTAATTAGTTTGTTCATACAGTTAAATATTTCAGTTATCTGATTTGAAAGTGATTAAAAGACATCCATTCGAAATTTCCTCTAATAAAAATCTAGCTTATGTATTTTTGCCCCATAATCTAGCACTAATTTTTTTTTAATAATTATTATGCCTAGTTAAAGTAATTTGATGGCTCTAATAGTTAGTTTAAGCAAATCATTGCCCAAGTCTCTTAATATTAAAGTGTTGTTTGATATGAGATAAATAGAGGAAGTAACACATTTTAGGAAGCTATGATAAACGGAAACTCTTGTAGGAAAGTATTTCCGCATTTGAAAAATATTTTCTTTCAGGAAACTCACTGAAACTCCTTCAAAACGTTTCAAACACGTTTCTCCAATTTTGAAAGATTAAGAAATGTGTTTCCATTTTAGTTTGACATTTTTTCTACTATTAATTTTAATTATAAAACTTATGGATAATTAATATTTATTTAATTATTATTATCTTGTTTATTTTTTATAGTTAATATTGACTCAAATAATTTTTAATATTATTTTCATATGATCTCATATTTAGTTACTTCAATATTTGTTATATGTAAGAAAAATATTTATGAATATGTCTCTATATTTTTTTCATATTTTATTTTCTATATTTTTAAAAAATATCATTTTCATTTTCATATTTTTCCATTTCGGTGTTTTACGTTTTCATGGCAATTAGGAAGTACACTTTTCCGTGTTGTTTGATTTGCACTATAGTGGTCCAACTTTACTTCGGTATAGGAAGTAACTTACATAAAGGAGAATGATAAGTTACACTTTAAAGTGTTAAATAACTAATTTATTGGATATTTAAAATAAAATAAATATAAAATATTATAAATTTTTAAAATAATAACAAATAGATATAATCTACTCCTAAATAATTAAAAAAGAATCATGTACAATATTTTAATTCTATATGCATAATATATATTGTCTAGAAGTATTTTATCTTCGTATCTAATTTTCAGTATCATGTCATTTTTTTAATAAAAATGTTATAATGTCCATTATGTTTTGAGTCCTCATTGAATTTCTATCTTTGTTTTTAAATATTTTATTTCTGCCTCTCTTTTTATTTATTTATTTTTTTCTCTATTTGTACATGTCACACAAAATCTGATTTGTATACTGTATTTATACTAAATTTAAATAAAAATTTGGCTATGTATTAAGTTTGTTGTTGCAGCTACTTCTGCTTAAAAGCTCATTTTCCGCTTTGACTTTGTGGTATTCACAATATCACCTTGAATTTGAGGATTGATTTTAACATAATTACAAAATTAACATATACTTGTGGGATTGTGTAATTAGTATAATTAATGTGATTTGATTAATTTTGAATAATTAACATAATAAAATTGATTTGATAAGCTTTTATTTGGTTAGGTTTAATTTATTTTTCTTTGTTGGCTATAATTTCTATGTATTAGGTTAAAATACACACAAATTCAACGGAATATTAATTCAGCTTTTGTTTTGTAATATGTGTTAAATTAAAAATAATAATTTTCCAGAAAGTTATTATGTAAATCGAATACTCAATAACTTAGTATTTTTCTTGAAAATAAACTTTCTAGAAAAATAATTATTTGATAAGTACACTTTCCAAGAAGTAGGAAAACAAGGCCTATTGCACATTTAGACTCGTTATCAGCAAATCATATACTAATGGCCAACCCAAAAAATATTCTTTATAGCACCGATATTGCAGAGAAGAAGCAGAAAAGTTCCCATCAACTCTTAATGCCATTGGTTCAATTATTTTAGATTATTGCACACCTTCAATCAAAGTCATTGTTAATTATTTATTAATTAATTAAAAGCTTGTTCACATATATTTTTTCAAAACTTCCATCATATTAACTCTAAATGTCGAATCTTCTAATTGATCAAAATTACAAGTATGAGCTTTTTTTAGGAAGATGTATACTCATGCTATTAATTAAACCATTCGCTTCAATAAAAATGAAGTTACATCATTAAAAAGATAGCTTGATCTTTTTCTATTAACTTCATCCGTACCAACTCCATTTGTGGGCTTCACATTATTATGATAGAATGTAACACCTTCGCTTATTCTCATTTACATCCATTCATTTTAAATTCATTCAGTAATTTCTGTAATGAAGGAAATTGTTGTGCATCATATCAGAGATAGAGCTTTTTAATCTTTTTCCCCTCTTTGTTAATAAAAAAAAGGTTTTATATGCCAGTGGATTAATAGTCAGATGGTGGAGTATTTATGTTGCAGTACAAGGGTTAGATGCTTAAATCTTGAAATCCTTCGCTTTGGTTTAAATATTTTTTATGCTAATAAGACAGGCTTTCGAGTGTTTGATCTTTGACAAGTCAGGCTTAGACTTGATGAATGGGCTGTAGTTGAAGCTGAGCCTTGGACACTACCAACGCACATCAATAAAATGAGTTTAAAGCCCATAAATTTTCGCTTATTTGAGCTTTTCACCATTAAGTTCAGCTTTGGATTAATAAAAATATGAGTATTTTACAGTTTGATGAGTGGCAGATCGGGTTGCCTCTCATTAGGGGATGGACACTATTAGATGCAAATAAAAAAATAATTGAATTAAGTCAATTTGAATTAAATATAATTTTGATTTAATTTGTTATTTTTAAATTTGATTCAATATATTTTTAGCCAAAAGTTTTCAGTTGAATCAAATTGATCTAATTTTATTTCAAATTAAATTAGATTAAATATATATTAAATCAAATAAAAATAATTGAATCCTATTTAAAATTTATTATTTATATTAAAAATATTTTAAAGTATATTATAATAACTATTATTTATATTGAAAATATTTTAAAATTATTTTTTAAAAAAATCAGTTTAAACTGATTTTATTTAACTATTTATTTTGATTCAATTTTATTTATAAATTTATTTAATTTAGTTTAATTTATATTTTTAAAAAATATTGATATTTAATTTCTTATTTGATCCAATTTAATTATACTTAAACCAAAGGCTCAGGCTTATTATCTTATGAATTAGGATTACAAATCTTCCATGGA
>CATIWR010621985.1:0-44868 GCA_949677035.1 Omphalea diandra | reverse complement strand
TTAACTAGCTAGCCATAAACCAAAATGGACAGTTGCCTGGATTAGCAACAGATTCCTCATTAAAGGAAATAAGAAGAGGGCAGTAGTCACTATGATGACAAGTTAAATGCTTAATTGAAGCAGTTGGAAATCTCAACCACTAGCCTGTATTACATAAGGCCCTATCAAGATGAGCTGCTTGATATGTAGCACATCTACCTCTCAACTAAGTGAAGCGAGAGCTAGAGAACAACAAAGTCACTAAGGCGAGCCCATTTATCAAATCCAAAAAATAAGCATAATGGTTCACATTGTTACTAGAGCTACTAGTGGTCTCTTCCAACTTCACAACAGTACTAAAATCGCCTACAATCAACTAAGGATTCGACATACTATTACCAATAATGTTTAAAGCTTCCCATATTAATGCTTGAAAAGAATCTCTAGGGCTAGCATAAATAGTAGTCAAAATTTGAATCGAAAGTTTAGGCACTCTCACCCATTCCAATGCCTTATTAATCTTCATATTGTAAGCATCAAAGTTCGGTTTCTAATAACGAATAGCTAGATAAGAATTTGTTATCAGGCCATCATAAAGTACATGCTCATAATCATCTATGCTTCAAAAGCGACACAAATAGAAACTATTCCCCACATCAATGATTTCAACAACAACATTTTTTGCCCATAATTGCTTAATTTGTCTAGACAAAAAAGTATGCCCAAAAGTGCGATCAAGAGGATTGGCAGAGACGGGAGAGAAATAGAGCAAGAGAAGGTGTGAGAATGGAAGCAAGAGAAAGGGTCGAGGGTAAAAGAAAGACATAGTGAAAGGGAGAGAGGGAGCAACAGAGAGTGAGAGCAAGAGATTGAGGGAGAGACGATGCCAAACGTGAGGCGAACAACGCTCTTAACATTCTTTCTTAGCGATGGACTAATCTTTCGCTAAGTTAATAAGTGAAATGATAGCCGTTTCACTTATTAGCTTAGCGACAGATCAAATCCATGGTAAACGTGCAATGTAGTTAGCGATGGATCAAATCCGTCAATAAGCATGCAATGTATTTAGCGACATATCAAATCTGTCACTACGTATCATTCACTTAACGATGGATAAAATCTATCGCTAAGCACACAAGTCTGATTTAGCGATGGAATAGTGGTGGATTTCAACTCTGTTGCTATTCTGTCGCTAATTAGCGATGGATTATGATCTATTGCTAATTTTCATCTCTATTTTATAACTTTTCTTGTAGTGTATATCATTTTTCTCAATTGTTGGTGGCATTGTTTTGGAGTGAGTTTCATATAACAAGGTAGGTAATGTGCTATAACAACATGCAAATATTATGGTAATACAAATCGAAGTCTTAAAGATCCTTGATCTTCCTTAAGGGCCTTGTGTCATGGTGGAGAGAGTGACTCCATTTCTGTCATCTTTAGTGTTCAACATAAAGATAAAAGACTATCAAATTTATTTTCTTCTAGATCTGTTTATGGTTTTTAGTTTATTAGTTTTTCTTTTGTCAGGCATTAAGGCAAAATGTTTGTCCATCACCTTGCACAATTTGTTTTGTCTGCATTGGGAGAGTTTGTTTTACGTAATGGTGTGTCTCATACCATTGAATCCATTATCATGTTTGATTTGCTTTAATGAATTGTGAATTTAAACACTAGAAAATGTCATTTAAATAGGGTGAGAATTTTTTATCCTACTCAAAAATCTAAGCGAAGTCCATCCGGAAAAAGTGTCATAAATTCTAACAAACTTGAAAGATCATGAACAAATTCAAAATGATCTAAAATCAGAATTACTTGAAAATTCTTGGATTCGATCAGATCAGATTAGGGTCAACTTAACGGTTGAATAAAAATTTTATGATATGACAATTGACCTAGTGACAACATAAAGAAAAAAAAAGATAAAATTTTCAACTATGGCACATTCCTCTATTCATTATTATTGTCCATTATATTGCATTGAACTTGCATCATTAGAGTGTATTAAATTTGTGCATTTTAATATTTAAATTCTGCATTCATTAAATTTATATTCTGCATTCTAAAATTTTGCATCTCTAATTTTTATATTTGAAATTAATGCATTATATATATAATTTCTGTATCATAATTATTTTTTTTTTTTTGCATTTTGTTTATTTTGAATTTCTACATAAAAAAGTTTCTACACTCTTAATATTATAATTTCTGAATTTAGTTTTCAAATTCTGTATTTATAATATTATATTTCCATATGTATTTATTGGTCTGGTTAATGTTTTTAGAGTCTATGAAATAAAGAAAGAGTGGCTGATTTATTTATTGTCTTACTCCAAAAAAGTTCTTATAATTACAAATTTATTTAGTTTATTTATAAATAGAAATTATAATTTATTTATTGTATCATCGGGACCAAAGAAAAGAGTA
Source organism: Omphalea diandra (assembly GCA_949677035.1). Lineage (NCBI taxonomy): Eukaryota > Viridiplantae > Streptophyta > Magnoliopsida > Malpighiales > Euphorbiaceae > Omphalea > Omphalea diandra. The sequence continues at coordinate 42,462 of CATIWR010621985.1, read as the reverse complement.
TAAAATTTTATCTCGAGTCCTCATCGGGGTCTCGTTGGAGCTATCATTGGTATCATCAAACAAGATAGTCAGAGTTAACAAATAATATGATCTGATCCATCTGAAACCCTTTTATATACAAATTTGATAGGTGACTTGAATCTTTATGAATCCCAAATAATCTAAATCTGACCTGATTCGAAAACGATCTAACTTAAAAATGATTTAATCTAACTTGCTTGCGACATCTACATTTAACTAATTAGCCTTTGAATAAGTGGCGGTGAAATTGTCTCATCTTAAGTTTAAAAGGTTTTGAGTTCAAATTCTAATTGGAAGCAAATTAAAAAATTCCTTTCATTTATCTAATAATAGATTAATCCTTATTGTTGGAGTTTGTTTGAAAAGTATTACTACTTTCTAGCTAAAATATTCTCTTAATTACATTTTCACTCCCTGATCAATTTCATGAAATGATAGCCTTATATCGATTATAACAACTTTAGCATCTTTTTCTTTATGCAGATTTGAAGGGTTATGTATTCGGTCTCCTTCATTATGCTTTTGTTCTATTTGGTAACAATTTCTCCACTTTATTTATTTATTTTTTCTTAATGTTATAAACATGAAAGATGGTTTTCATGAACATATATCGATCATAGTGAATCGTAGATGAATATTGCCAATTAGGCATCTTTGCCTTACAAGTGAAAAAAGTCGAGCATGAGGTTTTTCCTAAAGGCTTTATTATAGTGTTTATATATCATTATACTAATATTAAATGTTAACTCTCATCCTAAAAATTTTTTATTGATGAGAATATTTTCTACAGATAATAGTTTAACTATATGATTTAATTTTAGAGTTTTTTCACATGTTAAAAAAATAATTTTTTATATAATTTTTTTGATCAAAATATATTTTACATAAACAAAATTTGATTAAATATTTAATAAATTAAACATAATTTACTTTTCTAAAGTGAATGACTATATAATAAAAATGAGCAATTAAATTAAGTCCATATAAAATAAAATTCAAATCATACATGATAATAAATCAATTCACAAATATACAGTGGATAGTGATAATAGATCATTATAAAATGAAGCCTTAAGTTTTTTTATCTAGAATTTGAGATCAAATCCTATTGATTAATCATACGATCCTACAAATTAATCATAATATTCACAGAGATAAGCATATATTAAATCCACCAACCATCCTTTTCAATTTTTATTTTAAAATAAGTTTAAAATATTTTTAGTAATTTAAATCAAGTCATTTGAGTCAAGTCATGGGTGAGATCAAAATTAGATTGGCTCATATATCGGACCATATTTGATCCAAAAATTTTTGGATCATTTTAAATTTTCCTTTAGATCAAGTTAGATGAATTTTTTCAAATTGCATCAGAAACTGCTGCCTCTTTTCAAATAAGTTAATTAATGACAATTTGTTGATATTCGACATGTCATCTATTTATATATCATTAGATTATTATTGTTTCCCTATAATTACAAATTTCATAATAATAATAATAATAATAATAATAATAATAATAACAAATTCCAAAGTATATTGAGTTTCTTTGAACAAAAAAGAGATAAAATCTTAAACGTCTTGGTTATTTAAATAATAATCATTTTCATTTATTTTCTCTATTTAAATATAGTAGATATAGATATTGCTTTTATAACAAATATAGACTTATGATTTCAGCATAATATAAAGTGCTTTACAACATTTAAATACCTTTAATATAGAATATCTTTTTTAATTAATTATTACAACTTTCTTTTGGAATACCCCTAAAAAATTTTCGAAGTCGTATTTATACTTTTTTTTTTTAATTATTCGGATGTGGCATCTTATTTAGCTCAAATTGGTTAATTATTGACTTAATTTATTGGTATTAAGCATTTCACAGTATTCATTTTTGTATATCGTTAATTAGTGATAGCAATTCATAAATAATAATTATTCTTCCTTAACTTCAAATGTTTTCAACTTGCCAAAATTATTTAAATAAAGTTAATATTGTATGATTATTGTATACCTATAGTTAGAAATTTCAAAATATCACAAAGATAATTATAATAAACAAGTAATGTGTGTGTGTGTGTAAAAAGAAAATATCACATCTAACCATTTATCATATAAAATAATCACGGTATAACACTTGATATGCTTTTTAAAAGTTTTAAATGCTACAAAAATTATTATTTGTATTGAACTTTTGACTTTCTAAAACAAAAATCAATTCAATATCTATTTGTTTTTCTTTTAAAAAACGGAAATTTTGATCATGTAAGTAATAAATAGTTTTTTTTATTTTCATTATACAAATGTAGTGATACCGATATGACTTTTCAAAAAAAAAAGATTTGGTTTAGTACAGTATAAAGTGCATTGCAACATCTAAATAGGTTCAAAAGATAATATTGTTGCAACTAATTATTAGAATTTTATTAAAGTTTTTCATTTTATGAGAAAATATTTTCCGCAAACAATAATTTAAGATTTGTTTCATAGATTTTTTTTTTATAGTTTTTACTATTTATTGTTAAAAAATTGTAAAAATTATGTTTTTAAATATGAAATATTTACAAATATTAATAAAGTAATAAGTGCAGGTGCGATAAAAACAGGCTAATATATATAAACTGAAGCAGAGACAACTTTATGATGGCCTCTCTTCAGATTTCTCATGTATCTATTTTAACAAATTTTTAGCACTGTATACTTCATGTGGCATTTTATTTGGTTTAAATAAGTTAATTGATGACTTATATAACTTAGTGATATTAGGCACTTCATACAAAATTTCAAAGAATAATTGTTTGTTTAAAAAAAATAAAGAGAGAAAAAGAGAGAACTTTGAAATTTTAAAGGGTCTTGGTTATACTCAATTGCAATTCATGTCTTTCAAATTTTTATGTGTTTTAGTTTCATTTTGCAGTGTTGTACCGTGCTCCTGTGTTCATCATTGGTGCTTTTTGTGGCATCAGATTTTTTATTTATAGATGGCGAAGAAGACATCTATCAGAATATGGCACAGTTGAAGAATTTTTGCAAAGTCATAATAATCTTATGCCCATTAGGTACTCTTACTCAGATATTAAAAAAATAACCAATGGTTTCAAAGATAAGTTGGGTGAAGGAGGCTATGGCTTAGTATATAAAGGAAAGCTTCGCAGTGGTTATTTTGCTGCAATAAAGATGTTAGAGAAATCCAAAGCTAATGGTCAAGAATTTATCAATGAAGTTGCTACAATTGGAAGAATTCACCATATGAATATAGTGAGGTTCATTGGGTTTTGCGCTGAAGGATCAAAGCGAGCGCTTGTCTATGAATTTATGCCTAATGGATCTCTTGATAAACATATATTTTCTCAAGAGGCTAAAGCCACAATAAGCATTCAGAAAATGTATGAGATTGCTCTTGGAATAGCTCGTGGTATTGAATATCTACATAGAGGTTGTGACATGCAGATTTTGCATTTTGATATCAAACCTCACAACATTCTTCTTGATGAAAACTTCATTCCAAAAGTTTCAGACTTTGGACTTGCAAAACTATACCCCACAAATAACAGTATTGTGTCTCTAACAGCAGCAAGAGGAACATTTGGTTATATGGCTCCAGAGTTGATATATAAAACCATTGGATGCATCTCTTACAAAGCTGATGTCTATAGCTTTGGCAAATTGTTAATGGAGATGGCTGGAAGAAGGAGGAACTTCAATCCATCTGAGGAACACACAAGCCAGATAAATTATCCTTTATGGGTTTATGAGAAGTTCAATGAAGGAAAGGACATAGAATTAGAATATCTCACAGAAGAGGAAAGAACAGTAACAAAAAAGATGATTCTAGTAGCATTGTGGTGCATACAGTTGAAACCCAACGATCGTCCTTCCATGCATAAAGTGGCGGAAATGCTTGAAAGCGAAATTGAATGCATAAAACTGCCTCCAAAGCCTTCTTTCTCACCACATGAGATGCCAAAAGAAGATATTGTGATCAACGCAAACCAAGAGGTAACAAATGTGCCAAACAGTTATTTGGATTCTATCTCTTGGATGGCGAATGGACGTTAAACTATGTATTGTCATCAAGTATTCGATCTGTTACTTACATTTTGATGTACTACAGAACAATTAGCAATACAACTATGTAAAGTATGGGTTTACTTACATAATTTTTATATTATCGGATTTGGCAATGCCTATGTTTCTCTTTGGAGGACATTGCTAGGCATCGTGAATAGCAATGCGCAGTGATAATTGGCAAATTACAGGCGTGTAAAGTGGCAAACTCAATTAACAAAATTGACACGCAAGGGCTGTAGAATGGGATGATTGGGAAGATCAAAAATCGGTTTTGTGGTATCGTGTTGTAAAAACTGAGAAGTGCAATTATTGATTTCAGCGCACAGAACCATTCCTCCGCATGCAAATAGTAAAAACAAAATAAGAAATTAGAAAGAAATTACTAGCAAGGACATTTCATGATCTTCTTTAACTATAAATATGCAATGTTTTTAAAACCGGATTGGTCAGTCAATTGATTCGCAGGTCGATCGTTCTGATTCAATTGATTCAATAATAAATAAAATTTAAAAAATATTATTAAAATAATTTTAAAAAATCAAAAAAATATTAAATATATATATATATATTGATATTATTTAAAATATGAAATTATCTTAAAAAACAAAATGAATCTAATCGAATCAATTACTGGTTTGATTTGTAATTTTATTGATCCGACTGACTTGTTCGACCTAATTTTCAAAACACTGTAAATATGTAGGTCCTCTCGTAAAGTTGTTATTCTTAAATTAGATTAAACAAACATACATTCCCTTGTTTACTCTTATATTTTAATCTACATAATTTATTCGAACTCATGTCATTCTTTTGATTCTTTCATGTTAATTAAATTTTGATTGAGATTTAAATTTAAAAATGTTTATTTTTTAAAAGAATAAAAAAAACTCATTATATATCACTTTATTGAAAAAAAAATGAACCATTTTGGTCCAGTTTTCAATTTTAGTCAATTTTCTCATTTGTTTGATTTTTTATTGATTGATTTTAATATTGAATTGAATTAAATCACTGATCAATTCTCAATTTTATCATTTCATTCTAATTCTTAAAGTATTACTTTTTAGCAATTTTCTTTCGCCAATGAGAAACAGTGAGAGTAAAATAAAATCCAAATTAAATCTTCACAAAAATAGAGTGAGAAAAAAAATTTCTTTGTAAGTATAATATAGTGATATCTATTTTAGAAAAATTTTAGCAATTAAGAACAGATAAACTAAGATCAAATCAGCCAAATGTTTCATATTTCAAATTCATTATGTTGGAAAACACATATCTATATAGATTTTATCACATTCTTTTCTAATACTATGACTATATTTTTTCCTATATTTTTCTTATGAGAGAGCCAAAAACTTATAGAAGTCAAATTATTTCCATTCATAATTCTTTAGGTAAGTAACATGTGTTATAATCATATGTATTGTTTCATAATTATCATTGTTATTATCAAGCTCATTACATAGGATAACACATATTTATAATAGATTTATTACATTTCTTTCTAATATTATTATTATATTTTTTTCTATATTTTTATTTTAAGAGAATAAAAAACTTATATAAGCCAAATTATGTCGTTTCATATTTTTGTTTTAAGAGGAAAATGGGACTCGCCAGTAACGACTTGTCCAGCTGTGGCTATGAAGTGGACACGGAATCATCATCGCAACACAGTTATTGTCAGCCTAATTAGTCCGATTGCAAACCGATCCTGTAATATGCGGCGAGAAAGATTATGAACTCGCCTGCGAAAATAATATCCCTGTCGTAGAATTCTTCTCTTTGAAATATTTTGTCAAGGAAATCAATAACAATAACTACACAATCCGACTGGCGAATGCCCATGTGCAAAACGACGACGTTTGCTCTTTACCCCCTAATTCTTCATTCTTTGGCCTACCTTGTCTCCTACCGTACGGCCTACATTCTTCGCTGCCCCTCCCCGGCTGGTACTACGGAAGTCAGGGAATAGTTTTTATAACTTGTCCAAAACCAGTAATTTCACCAATTTACGTGGATGCTTCTCCTTGCAATAATTCTTATTTTTCCGAATTGAAAATGGAACGTTATTCGTATGTTATAATTTGCCGTGTTTCTATATGGGATTTGGGGGACGGGTGCCGTATCGATCGAATTTATTTGACATTTTTATTTCCAGAAGGTGTAAACAAGATGTCCTATGCAGACGTTCACCGTTGTTTGGTATATGGATTTGAGCTTTCATTGTTTTTGGGGGGGTTGCTGCAGTAATTATCCAAAGAACCGCTGCAATCTAGATCCTGCTATTATCTCGTATTGCGGTCGATTGGGATCCATTAGTCGTATGTTGCTTGTCTATTACTCCTTTTTTTTTTTTAAAACAAAAAAACCTTATATTCTTTGAAAAATATACTCCTTTCATTTCAAATTAGATGTTGTTTTAGAAAGAAATTTTAGTTTTATAATACTTATTTTTACAATTATCAATGAATATTAATTAATTTTTTTTAACTCCACCCTCTGTCTCTTTTATAATAAATATTTTTTTGAGAGTGTAAAATAATTTATAAAAATGATTAATTTACGGTAACATAGTTTTTTTTATATGTAATAATATCTATTAAATACGATATTTAATATATATGCAAAAACCTTAAACAACATCTATTAAGAAATAGAGAAATTACATGACAAAAAAAAATATTAGCAAAAAAATGACACATGACAAAAAATTATTATTTTCTATTAAAAACGAGATTTTTGTATAGCTTATATTTTCTTTAGATAGTTTTTTATTAATTAAAATTATTTAAGATATTAGATAAATTACACACATAATAAAATTATTACTCAAATATTTTAAAGTTATCCAAAAATTTATGTAAAATTTTGAATTATGTATATGCTTTATTAATTATCATGTGATAAATTATACTATCGTCATAGAAAATTTTCACAAAAATTATTCAAAGTAAAAAAAATAAATTACACACTCAAATGAAATTATTATTCACATTTTAAAAAATTTATGCAAAATATTTAGTGATAAAAACTGGCAATAAACCAATATTGCTGCTAATTTCTTATTATTTATCACTATTTTAAAAATTATTCAAAATGATAAATAAATTATGCAACACAACAATAGCATTATCTATATCTTTTAAAAAGTTATATAAATAAAAATTATTTAAAATTTTAAATTATATATATTTTTTAATTATTTTATAATAAATTCTATATTACGAAATTAGAATTACGGTAGGTATTTGGTCTATTGTCTTTATTCAGTTTGTGTTTCATAAAAAAATTAAAATTAACCGTATTTTATATTTTTAAAATTTTTAATATAAGTTATATTATTTAATTATTTATAGACGTAATGCATATCATCTATTAATTGTGTATGTATATATAGACTATATATTTTAATTATATTTATATAGAATTGCATTTATATCTAAATATATTTATTTAATTTTAAAGTTTTAATTAGTTTAATTTGATTTGATTGACTAAATGTTCACCTCAATCCATCAATATATTGTTTGTCTATTTAATTCTTTATTTTTTCTATATATATTTTTTCTATTTCTAATCGTTTTATATATTTGGAAACGCAATTTTGACCCCTTGACATATGTAGGTAATATAATATGAAAGTGATTATTTAAAACAATAAATCTTTTAATAAAATTCAACTGCATTCTCACTCATTTACTTTATGGTTTTCTTGGATTTATTACTTTTGTTTTTAATATACCATAAAGTACCGAGATTTTTGGACATTCCACCACAAGAATTCAATGGCTGAAATTGTAATTTTTTGAAAAACATATTAATCTAGCATGTTTACAATATTTATTGAACTTTATTATTCTGCTTTATATTTATGTCTTTTATTTAATTTTTTTCCTTGCAGTCTATTAAAAAAAAAAAAAAAAAGGCCACCAAGATTCGAAAAGAAATCAATGATGAAATTAAGTTTCATGACTATAATTGCTCTATAGCTATATTATAACTATGGATAAATCTAAGACACAAAGCACATGAGCACAACTATTTCTTTGTTCACTTTGAAACGTAAACACGAGTTCATTATAATTTTAGCTCATCTTGCAGCATCCTCAAAGACTGTTCAAATACTTTTTTAGTAAACTAAAATATATTTTTTTTTTCAATGCAGAGGATCCGTCACCCTATGATGTTTCGGGTGAGTAATCGATCATTTTTTTTTCTTCTTTATCCTGAATATTTATTTAATGGCTTTTTTAATTACAAATATTTTTCTTTTCTTGAACAACAACAACAAAGAGCGATCAATGCACTTAATTAGTTCACTTTTATTTCTAGATTCTTTTTTAATTACACTTAGACGTGGCAAATGAGTTGAATCGAATCATTTTAGATTGGGTAGTTTCTGAATCGGGTCATTTTCAAATGAGTTTGCATCATCCATTGAGTTTTGTATACAGAAAGAATTTTGGATCGGTTACAGAGTTACTCTTAAAACTAAAACGTTTATGTGACTTTCAATCGTGTCCAAAACTTCAAATTGAGTCAATTACGTTATAGTTTGATGAATTAATTGTAATTATACTTCAAGTCAAAATCAAAATTTTGTAAAGTGCATATTTAGCCTTAGTTGACTCTTATAATTTTTCAATTAGTTCAATCAAACTCAAAATTAAATTTAATCTTAATTAATATTATACTTTTTTTTATTCAATTTTAATTCTATTTTTACTTAATTAAATTTTTTATGTATTTTTGTATGATGAATTCTAATTTTATATTTATATCTAAAAATTTTAAATTTTAAATATTTAAATTTATAATTCATAAAATCTCTCAATCTTTCATATTCTTTAGAAAATTCTCTCAATTTTTTTAAGACTTAATTTTTGTATTTTAAATAATAAATTTTGTAAACAATTTAGAATAAAATCTTTTAAGAAATATTTAAAAATTTAATTACATGAGATTAATTAAGATGATACTTTATTATTTATCAATTTATCTCATTTTTGTTTAATTAAATTTATTATATACTTTGTATGATGAAATCTTTAATTTTAAATTTAAATTTAAAAAATAAATTTAATTTATAATTCATAAAATCTCTCAATCTCGCATTGAAAAAAATTCCTCTCAATCTCTCCTTAAAAAATTTAATTTGTATATTTTAAATAATAAATTATTTAAACTATTTAAAATAAAATATTTTAAAAAAAATGCTTACAAAATTAATTACATGAACTTAATTAAGATGATACTTTTATTTTGTATTCAATTTAATCCTTTTTTTGCTTAATTAAATTTATTATATATACTTTTATATAAAGATTTTAATTTTATATTTAAATCTATAAATTTTAAATTTTAAATTTATTATTCATAAAATCTCTCCATTTATTATTTAGGAAAAAAATTCTCTCAATTTCTCCTTAAAAATTTAATTTTTATATTTTAAATAATAAATTATTTAAATCATTTAACATAATAACTTTAAGAAATATTTGAAAATTAATTACATAAGCTTAATTAAGATGATAATTTATTTTTTATTCAATTTAATTCCATTTTTACTTAATTAAATTTATTATATACTTTTTATGTGATAATTATGTATTTAAAATTCAAAATTTTAAATTTATTAAAATTAAAATTTATAATTTTTAAATCTCTCAATCTCTCTTTTAAACAAAATTTCTTTCAATCTCTTCTTAAAAAATTAATTTATATATTTTAAATAATAAACTATTTAAATTATGGCATCTTGTGATAAATTTGAAAAAAATACCAAAAAGAGGGCTGATTCAAAATAAAATTTATGGAGGGCTTGAAAAGGGAGGTTGAGCTTGAAGGAGGCTGATATGAGCTTCAACGGTAAGCGACGCCGATGAAGAGCGGTAGTAGTGGCAAGTCTTCTTCTCTTTGTCGCTGCAGTCACGTGACAAGTGATGAGAGGCAGATCGATGGTGTGGAGGTGCAGGCGAGGTGGTAGAGGTGTTCAACATCTTATGGTGGCGTGCGTGCGGTGATGGGAGGCATTGACGAGTTGTTCACGGTGGCGGCAGGTGGTGAGGAAAAAAAGAAAGAAAAAAAAAATGTAGGAAGGGCTATGTAGTCGGGAAAGAAAAAGGAAGAAGAGGGGTTGTTTGGCCAAATTATAATTTAGTCCCTTATATCACTTTAAGTGATAGCTTGTATGGTGATACTATTTGATAGCCTGTGTGATGATACTATTTGATAGCCTGTATGGTTATAATATTTGATAGCCTGTGTGGCGATAATATTTAATAGCCTGTGTGGCTATAATATTTGATAGTCTGTGTGGCGATAATATTTAATAGCTTGTGTGGCGATAATATTTAGTAGTCTGTATGACGATAATAATTAATAGCCTGTGTGGCAAAAATATTTGATGGCCTGTGCGGCAATAACATTTGATTGCCTATGTGGCAATAATATTTATAGTCTATGTGATAATAAAAAAGGAAAGCCTTTGCGACAGTGATAATGATAGCCTATGTGGCATTTAAGAGTAAAAACTCTTTATTTCGTGCATGGATCTGATGATAAGTTATAAATATTTTAAATGGGTTATGGTAGTTGAGATTGAAGTATCGTTATACATTTACTTACTGAGTATGTAAACTCACTATTTTGCATTAAATTTTATTTTAGGAAGAGTAGACTAAAGATTGCATCCAGTTATATTTCAAAGTTGTTGTCTAGTGGTCTAAGAGAGGTTGAGCCAGTATGCAGTCTATTAATATTTTAGTTTGTTTATTTATGTATGTTTTGTTGTAAATAATTACTATATGGTGAATAAGAGACATAGTGAAAAAAAATTTTTAATCAGGTCTTTTAATGACAAATGGATATTTAAATGGGATGCCACATTAAGTCTCTCTTTCTTGGTCATTCAATAACTAGAGATTTAATTATATTCAATTTAACCCTTTTGTTCCACTATTTCATTTATTTATTTTTCTTACATACCCAAATTAGAATTAATTACTCTATAATAAAACAAAATAATTCAATAGTCTCAAACTATAAAAATTGGGTTATTACACTAATAATTAGCTATTACATGGTTTGTAATCACTAAATAGTGACAACATTTTATAGTAGCTAAGTGCAACTAAATTTTCTATTAGCTTAGCTAAGAATATTTAGTTAGTCGTTAAGTTTAGCATTGTCTCATGTTGGACTAAGTTGGTCAAACTTATGTTAAAACCTTATTTTGATCTTGATAACATAGATTTGAAGGTAGATGTCTACAACTATGGCATCATGTTGCTGGAAATATTCACGAGGAAAAGACCTAGTGATGAAATGTTTATTGGAGGGTTAAGCTTAAGGCAATGGGTGCAATATTCATTTCCTGATGAAGTGATAAAGATTGTCGACGCTAATCTTTTCACGAAAGAAACCTTAAAAGAACATTTACTACATTATTTGTCATAAATGATAGAATTGACGTTGTTGCGTTCAAGTGATTCACTAGAGGGAGGCTTGATATAAAAGAGGTGTTGCCTAGACTCATAAAGATCAAACGACAATTCCTTTCAATTGTAAATTAAAAGATTATGAAGCCCAATATTTATTGGTCTAATAGCCAATTAAAGCCCGTAACCTAAATTTAATTGTAATGCAAATAACATATTGGAAAGCAATTGTAGTTTTTTTTTAATCTGCACATGAAACTTTCATTGTTGAGATGTCATAGGACTATCAAAAATCCATTGACATTTGCATAAACATGTAATGTGTAGTTGTGAGTTTTACATCACATTAAATCTAAAACTTTAAGTTAATAGGTTTATAGATTTTGTTAGTGATAGTGTTCACCTAATTGAACACCATCAGTAAGGACACGTGTCCTCAAAATGAAATGTATTTTCCCTTAAAAGAATAAACATTTATAGATAAAGACGGTACATCATGTAACTGAACATCAAACAACGTTTAGAGAACTCACTAGAAGACAAAGATATAGTATGAGATTCGTGAAGGGCAAACTTAGAATAATAGAGACAAACCTAATGGATAATATTTTTGACATATCTATGAAGAGTTTATAAACCCAAGGATATAAATAATCATCTTCTCTATAACTAAGGTACCTTTGGCTAGGGTTTTATATATCACTTACTATTCAAGCATTTTTCATATTCTCCCAAGCTCTCCCTTTCACTTTCTTAGCTCTCAAGCTCTTAAAACTCCATAACTAACTTAAGCATCAGAGTGATTAAGGAAGACAGTCCCCTAAGCTTACGGGTGTTCATCTTTGTTCAGGTCATCATCCCACTAGAAGATCGAAGGGTCCATCAATTGGTGTCGTCTGTGGCAAACTTTCTTCATTGTTTTATTATTTGCTTTCCTTAAAGTTCCCACCTTTACGCCTCTAATCAAATATTTATCTTTTATTCGAAGTGAGTGATGGCCAGACACATAAGAAACAATCTCATCCCTACTCTCCGAGCTCATGAGGAAGAAAATGCATTCTCATAAGCAAACTAGTAAACACTACACACACCACTATTGATGATATAGTTACTATTGCAAAATGAGGCCTTAGCACTGTTCTAAGAAACCCTAACAAGAACCATGCATGCTACTATAGACAACTTTAATCAACAAATGGCTAGGTCTCTCACTCCAAATCTAATAGCTCTAAATGCACAATAGCCTAGAGAAAAACCCTGGAAAATATAATGAAGAGTCACAACCACAATTTTTGGAACCCCAAGGTTCCAAAACTACATAGCAAGATAACATGGATGAAGCCATAATGAAGTCAATTTAAAAAATGACAGAATGTGCCACTAATAATGAAGTTTACTCTCAAATAGAACACTCTAGAGCCAAATTAGATTTTGTCAAAAAATACATAAAGGCTTCACCTTTAGCATGAAAAATCATTAAACATAAATTCCCACCTAAGTGGAAGCTTCCTACACTACAAGTGTACAATGGAATAGGGGATCTACATATTCATTTGTCTACTTTTCCAACCACCATGCTACCCATTGACAACTTACATCTCAAATGCCATTCTTTGTAAGTTTTTCACTATTACTCTCACTAAGATGGCACAAAAAGTGGTATCTTCAGCTGCCTTCTAGTTTTATTCATTCTTTTCAAAAGTTAGAACATGTTTTCTGTCAAGATCCGCCACTAACATTCATCGTAAGAGGAAAACAAGTTCATTAAGATCTTACAAGTAAAAGGAGAGTGAAACCCTCTGAGAATATATTGACAGGTTTAACAAGGAAGCCATGCAAATATAAACTATAAGTATGGAGACAATAGTAAAGGTCGTAAGAAGTGGAACAATGTTCGACCGGCTAAAGGGAAAGCTTCATACAAAGGCCATAGATTCTTGTTCCAAGCTTATATTCATAACCTAAAGATATATTGACTTAAATTTAAGAAAGAGAGGGGAGAGGAATAACATCAAATGTTGGAACCAAAAGAAAACTCAAGAAAGAAGAGCAAGCAGTTCTTCCCAACGAACCTTGCAAAGCTACAATCCTCCTACTAATCAAGCAAGGAGTGATGGAGAGATGCAATTCATACTACTAAATGACACCTGGGGTAATATTCTTCTCTGGATTAAATAAAAAGTTATTGACATACAATACCCTCGAAAGCTAAACCCTAAAAGGGTCGCCAAGAGGGACAAGACTTTGTTTTACAGGTTCCATGAAGATCATGGACACACCGAATAGTGCTAGGATATGAAAAAAAAAATCGAAAGGCTCATACAGACTGGAGCATTTAGGAAGTTTATTAAAGAACTAAAGGGAAAAGACCCAGAGAAGAAGAACAAGAACCAAGAATAGAAAAATGCCCCAACAAAAGAATAACAGGCATGATCAGTGTGATCATAAGAGGAGACCAATTAATACATAAAGCAAGAAATACTAGCGTTTGAAAATTTTCTTCCTCAGTACCCATCAAAACCTCCAACTAGTCATGTTTAGACCAGAAGATGAAAGGCACATTGATTCCCTCCATAACGATGCCCTAATTATGGAAGGAATCTTAAACGAATACCTTGTTAAAAGACTACTAGTAGACAAAGGGAGCTCGGCCAACACCATCACCAAACAAGCCTACAAGGTAATGGAGGGAATACTGATGAACCTTAAGAGAACAGGGAGGTCGCTCGTAGGGTTAGTGGGAAAGCATATGCGATCCTTCGAAACTACAACCTTAACGGTTGAAATGGTAGACGAACAATTCGGGCTAACATCAATGGATAAAACTTTTTTCTGCATCATAGATAATGAATTTCCCTATAAAGGAATTCTTGAAAGGCCTTACCACTTTAAAATAGGAGCAGCAGAGAGCATAAGATGTCTCGTAATGAAAATACCAATACCTAAAGGAGTAGTAATAATAAAGGGGAACCAGAAGATGGCAAATGAATGCAACCATATAACTCTACAACAAAGTGAAAGAGCACTGAAGGTTGAACCTGTAGATCTTAAACAATGAGAATGAACAGAACCAATTGGTAAGTTAACTGAACTTAAGGTTTCAACTAATAAAATAATTAAATATGGTGTAGATATCAGTTGGCTAACAACTAAATGGCTAAGTAATGTCATTTTAGAGAACACAGGGATATTCACCTCTATACCAGAGGAAATTCTAGGGAACCATCCTTCAATAGCTTGCCATAAGTTGAATGTGGGTTCCGAAGCGAAGCCTGTCAAATAAAAGAAAAAGAGGTTCGCCCTAAAAAGGCAAAGAGCCATGGGAGAGGAAGTATCCAAACTTCAAAAAGCAAGTGTTATTAGAGAAATGAAATACCATAACTGGAAGGCCAACGTTGTTATGGTAAGGAAACCAAATGGCAAATGGAGGATGTGTGTTGACTTCACAGACTTAAACAAGGCGTGCTTAACCAACTGGTAAACTCAACTGTTTGTATTTCCAGGTATAGCTATTTGGATACGGTGCAAGGATACCACAAAATACCTATGGATCCAGAAGATTAAGAAAAAAAACTGTGTTTGGCATATATCAGGGAACATACTACCACACAAAGATGTCATTTGGATTAAAGAACACAAGAGCAACTTACCAAAGGCTCATAAACTTCAGG
Organism: Omphalea diandra; assembly: GCA_949677035.1. Lineage (NCBI taxonomy): Eukaryota > Viridiplantae > Streptophyta > Magnoliopsida > Malpighiales > Euphorbiaceae > Omphalea > Omphalea diandra. The sequence goes on along the minus strand of CATIWR010621985.1, from coordinate 27,254 downwards.
TTTAGATAGCAAATTGGTAATAATGTTGAAGTATACATAGATAATATTATTATTAAAAGCAAAATTGATTAGTCTCATGTAAATGATATGCGGGAAGTTTTTAATATTTTGAATAGGTATGACATGAATTTAAACCTGAAAAAATGCATATTTAGAGTGAAAGCAAGTAAATTTTTGGGGTTCATGATCTCAGAATGAGGAATTAAGGCAAATCCTAAGCAGATCCAAGCCATATTGGACAAGAGAGCTCTAAGAACACTGTATAGGTACTGGATATGAGCAATGGTAAGCTAGAGGCCTTTTACTCGACATATTTCTATCAAACTAAACAAAATTCTAATAGCATTCGGATTAAGTTAGGTTATGGGAATTGAATAAGAGATAAGAAAAGTTAAGAGCACCGGATGAAAAGGAAAACGAAGCCCTGCCTCCATCTATTCCCAATACACAACCACAGTTTTTGCTTTCGTATGATCAGGAACCCTATAGTCAGCCAGACAACTTGACAATTGATACCTGATAAGTATTTGATAAAAGGATCTAAAGTGATCCAAATCCCTAACCTTAATGGAACTCTGATTTTTCCTAGGCTTATCCAATGCTTATTCGATAATTTCACCCATACCGCCCAAGAACATTAAAAAAATGTGAAAATCAAAAATAAATAACACTGGAGTACTTGAGGTATAATGAAATCGCAAGAATGATAGAAACACTAGAAAAAAGGAGAAAGCAAGAAAAGTTATCATAAAATTTTAAAGGCAACAGAAGTGAGAGGAAAAATTAACAATGCCTTATATAGAGGAGGAAAATGCCTCAATAGTCATGTCCTAATAAATGCAAAACCTAATGAACACTGTGGGATTTCAAATTGACACAAAAATCAAAGTGGCATAACAACTGAAAAGATGGAAGGAATGGTAGCATTTAAAATGCGAACGAACCACTTTATCGTTGCTAGGGCTGACTCAACATCCCAGTTGAAAGGATTATCTGACATGAATGCTAGAAAATAGGACCTTTTGGGGGACTAGTGATAGCATTCGCCTAACTAAATACCATCAGTAAGGACATGTATCATTAAAATGAAAGGTATTCGCCCATAAAAGAATAAACATTTATAGATAAATATAGTACACTATGTAACCGAACATCAAACAACATTCGTAGAACTCACTAGCAGACAAAGATATAGTATGAGATTTGCGAAGGTTGGTTACACCTACAACATTCGGACAACGAAGGGCGATTACATAGAACACACTTTTTCGGGTATCTTGGAATAATAGGAACAACCCATTGGATGCCTTTTTTCGTATATCTATGAAGAGTTTAGAAACCCCAAGGATATAAATAATTATATTCTTTGCAACCAAGGTACGTTTGGCTATGGTTTTACATTATCAGCTACTGTTCAAGCATTTTTCATATTCTCCCAAGCTCTCAAAACTCCATAACTAACTTAAACATCGAAATGATTGTGGAAGACACAATCCCCTAACCTTACAAGTGTTCATCTTTGTTCAGGTCATCATCTCACTAGAAGATCAAACGCTCCATCAGTTAGCTTTCAGGTTTATGTTTGTTGGATGTGGGATTGCTACCTTAATATAATAGGTATATGAGATTTGTGAGATTGTTACATTCTAACACTTAATATAAGATTATCCACTTATTCGATGTGGAATTACCACTATCTAACACTCAGATATAATAATAATAATAATAATAATCCGGAAGTCCAATTAATTAAAGTTTGACATTTGTTTATGAATGGACCAAAATGTGACAACACTATCACCATCATAAATTATTAAGCTTTGATACGATATCACAAATTCATGAGCATGAGGAAGGAGAGTAGTAATTGCTAGTCAATATGACATATCATTACTAAGCATGCAAATGCTTGTAGAATTTCGATTCATGCTTTTGAACTACATAGCACATACACATCATTTCATACAAAGGCACATGAATGGTAGCCCAAGTCAGTAATTTGCCAAGTCTTTTAGAATCGACATGTTCTTGGTCTTAACGTCTTTTAACTTGGTTAGAGAGATTTCTCTCGCATATGATTATTTTACTTGGTTAGAGAAATTTCTCTCATATCTAACTTATGCATGTAAGACTAGCCTTACTTGACTTGTTTTTACTTCTTATTTATAGTCAATAATGAAATACAACAAATCAAATCAATTTTAGAGCATAACAACACAACACCATCACATTTACATATAGCCTATCATGATGCATAATAATTATGGAAGGAGAAATAGTGGAATGCCATGATAAATAGTAACTACTTACAACTGGATATCCTTGACCAAAGAAAGGCCAATCCTTCACTTAACAACCCTGGTCTCCTCCAAGCTCTTCATGGTCTAGAACACACTTATCATCATAAATAAATTATCATGCACGACAATTGAAGGGAAAACCTTAACACTCAACTAAATCCTAGATGCCAAAATACCCACAAAACATCTAGACATGCTTATCACTAACCCATCATATAATTAACTCTATAGCAACATAAAGATGTCATTTGAAGTGTTACTGGCAAGGATCAACCAAATTTAGGATTTTTGTATGAATAGTTGAATGGCCTAGAGCTAGTTGAACGACCTTAATGAAATACACATTTCATGCCAAACACATGAAATGGCTACTCAGGCCAACCTGAATGCCTGTTCAATTGTATAGACCTAATTCCTTAAATAATTCCATTTCATCTTGATTTCAAATTATTCTAACACATCAAACCAATACAAAAATATGATCAAACAAGATTTAAACATCAAGAATTCATTTCTTCGAAAACATAGCATAGGTATATGGTCAAAATAATAAAAATAACACTAGAGCTATAACACAATTTTCTTGAACACTTTTTATTTTATTTTATTTTTTTTAAGATGGATGATATCAGTAGGACCCAAATTTTTAAATTTGCATGATTGTGAGAAAAAAAATTAAAATAAAAAAATAATAATGCAGTTTTAAAAAATTATAAATGCAAATAAAGAAAATCTATTAAGGTTTCTTAAAATCAGATTTTTGTTTTTAAATAAAAAGAAATCAAGTTTTTTTTTTTTAAAAGAAAAACATATAAAGGCATTAACCCTTGCTTTTAATGTAGTTTATTGGAGAAATTCATATTAGGCTCTGTTTGTTTCACAAAAAAATATTTTTCAGAAAAATATTTTCTACATTTTCTGCTATTCGGTGCATTTAGAAAAATTAGTTTAACAAAAAATATTTTCTTGGTCATAAAGAAAATTATGTCATTTTTCAGAAAAATAACTTTCCTCTTTGAAAACGAAAAATTTTCAAACTTTAACAAACTCTTGCAAGATGAAACAAATAAATAATATAAAAACATATATTTATTATCATTAGTCATCCTTCACTACCAACTTCAATTATCGGTTATCATCGGCTGATAACAATCATTGAATATGAATGAAACCCACAAAAAAAAATTTTAATGTATTTTTTCTTATATTGAACAATCAATAATATAAATATAAAATATTTATAGTCTAAATTTTGTTATAATTTTATAATTCAAAAGAAATTTATTGTTTTTATAGTGTATTCCAAATATCAAAAAATATATTGTTCACAAAACGTTTTCTTCAAAAAAATATTTTTCTGAGACAAATTATTTTCTACGAAACAAATAGAGCCTATAATTTATAAGTAAAATACTCTTCATTTCTTGTGCTTGAGTCCTGTAATAAAATATTTTTTCTTTTTTTTTAATTTATCAAATAGTCAAAATATTTTTGAAGAAGATTTTATTTTAACTGACGTTAAAATTTTTCTTTGAAATACGTCTAGACTATATGCATAATACTTTCAAATTGTATAATATTATAATTAATAACTAAAATTAATATATTCTAAAATGAATAACTAAAATTATTAAATATATCATACATCAAGTACATGCAAATCTTTTCGTATCTGATTGAGTTTTGAAACATCCAATAATTTGAATTTTCTAAATGGATACATATGAAATCTTTCTCTAAAACGTTAAAATCAATGACAAAGGAAGCTAAACCAAAAGACAAGTAAATAGACTTCGACGCCTCATTTCTTACTCCAACGAATTTAGATCTCATGTTAGACAACGAAGGATGACCAAAAGACAAGCAAATAGACTTTCGATATATGGCTACTAAGCAAAATCAATGGACCAAAAAAAAAAAAAGAAGTAAACTGAGGGTGAACTCATTCTTCCATAAGCTCTTCTACATCAAATGGGTGTTCAAAAATTCATTGTTAGGTTTGAATTTGAACAATTTGGTATTCTTTTTTCTTTTAAATTTATATTTATTGTGTTAAATAATAATAATAATAATAATAATAAACAACTAAAATGTTTGGTTCATAAAATTTTCTCAAAATAATAATGAATTAAAATGTTTGGTATGATCTATTGAATCAGATGTTAAAAAAAAAAAAAGTACCATTGATGCAGTTTAATAATTTTTATATATAACTACACTATGGTTAAAGCTTGGTTCATAAATTTTTCTCAAAATACCCTTTGCACGTAAGACTCGCTTGTCATAGTATTTAATAGAGATGGAACACAACTTTTTTCTATTTGTTTTTGATAGAGAGATACAATGCGAATTTTACTATTTGTTTTTCGCTCAGTTTCAACCCCTTTTTTCAGCCTTATCTCTCATTCAATAGTCTACTTTCATATTCTATTTTTGCGCCACTAAATAATTTCTCCCTCTAATCTAATGATAATTTTCAAAATTTAACATCGCAGTCACGCTTCAAAAATAATAGTAAACAAAATTTATTTAATTTATTCTAATTTGTATATTAAATTATTACAAACTAAAATTATTATAATTTGGATCATCAAAAACACTACTTTTTAAAATAAACATTGTGAATATATATAAAATTAAGTAATAACTTTTTATTTATCTTATTACACACAGATAACTGTGTCGAATAATTATTATTTATTATATTAAAAATATATTTTTAAATTCTTAAATATAAATTGCATGACGTAAAATTCTTGAATGTAATAAAATAAATCAAACTAAATAACTTTCATTGTATTTAAGTTAGGCTTCAAATTTATGAAATTAGAGATTAATTAGAGTCAGATCTCTTTAAAGGATGTAGAGTAAGCATTTTGGCATCAATTTGTGACCCGTATATAACAAGAGTTTTTCATCATTATGATTTGCAGATTTGGGAGATTCTTCCTTCTTCCATTGGCTCCAACCTTCTATAATAGATATAATGGGAGTTGCTTTTGTTCGCTAGTGTTTATTTGTTTGTTTTTTTTTTCTTTGATGTACTAAAAAAAATTGAATGGGAACTTTTTAAATGAATTTAGACAACATATCTAATTTTGACATATACGAACCACTTTTTGCAGATGAAAACATTCTTTTTCGATGGATCTCTCTTACTGAAGAGATAAAATCGTTCGACATTTTTAAATTCTATGAGCTTCATTCTGGATAAAAGATCAATCTAGAGAAGTTAGAAAATTTTTATTTATAAAAGTTTAGAAATAGAATATTCAACATTTTTATCTTTTAAGATATATATCTTTTTTTACGATATTTTCTTTTTGCACAAAGTAACGCGGAGAACTAATAAATCATGAATTCTACAAATTGTTACAATTATTATTGTTTGAATTAAAAGAAATTTTTTGAGATTATGTGATGTGTTAGAAAAAAAAAAGTGAAAAATATCATAACATGATCAGTAATAAATATACTTTGGATTTAATACGGAACCATTTGATATTACTACTAGTGTTTTTTTAGCTTTTTATTCCTCAAAAAAAAAAAAATACATTTCTATTTTTCTATTTCCAATTTACTTGAATTTTTTGTATTTTTTTTATTTTGTATGGATGATGATATTGATAGGATCCCAACTCTCAAATCTATATGATTGGCGAGAAAAAGAAGATTAAAATAAGGACAAATAATAATGTACTTTTACAAAATTATAAATGCAAATAAAGGAAATCTATTGTGGGTTCTTAAAATCAGATTTGTTTTTTCAAATAAAAGGAAATGAAGACGATAATAGCATTAATTATTGCTTTTGATGTAGTTTATTAGCGGTATTCATATTTTTATGTCAATGTTATTTTTGCATTAAAAAATTTCATTATGGTATATGGTTTGATTATTAATATGTGAAAAAAAGATTAAAATAAGAAGAAATAATAATGCGCTTTAAAAAAATTGTAAATGTAAATAAAGAAAATTATCTATTATGACTTTATAGATTTGTGTTTTCAAAACACATATAAAAAAAAATTATGTAAAAAAATGAAAAATCTCATTAAAAAAAATTAAATTTATTGTTTAAAAGATAAACACAAAAATAACAATCAAAACCTAAGAATTGCAAAATATAATTTTTATTGTTTAATTATATTTCATAGCTGTAGAAAAAAAAAGAAGGAGTCCATTCTCAAGTGATTCAGATAGTGGAAGAGTGATGATGAACAAGAGATATAACTTTTTTACTCTTACACTGGGGAGGATTTATGTGGCATTATTGATAAGATCACTAAAAGCTATGACTACTAAATCCTGTTCATTAGTTCTTTAAAATGATAATAAATCCTTAAAAGATTATCTCAAGAATCTTGATTTCTTAAAAAAGAAAGTAAAATCTTTGAACAATGAAAACAAGAGTCTTAAAAGAGTATCTTTCAAATTTCTCTAAAAGAAAAAATAAACTTGATTTCATCCTTGAAGTCCAAAGGAGTCCATGCATTAAATATTGTTTAGGCTACAATTCATCATCATCTTCTTCTCCTTCTATATCTTCTTAAACTATGTTTGTGAGAACTAAGCATTCAAGGACACATAATCCTCAAGGCACTAGGGAAACCAATACTCTATAAAAGGTGAATGCAAGTGCTAAAGGACAAGCACCAATGTTAAAGACTAACACACACACACATGCATACACTAAACCTTCACCTTTTAAGAAAAAATTTACATACATGTACCATTTCTTTAGGAATGTGCCAAAATATACATCAAGGCACTACTCTCACATGATTGAGTATAAGCATTATCATATGGCTAAGCCTCAAAGAATATGGTTATAAGCTAGGAGGCTATGAATCTCAAAGATACACGAAGGAGATATGCACAATAACTCTATTTGGATGGGTATAGAAACGAGTAATTAATGGAAGGGCAGAGAAGGGCAAGGATAGGTAAGGAAGGGAAAGAGAAGGGAAGTTTTATATCACTTCCTTTCCATTGTTTGGAAGATGATGGATGAGAAAGAGTAATTAAAGGAATGATAACTATTAAAAATAACAAAAATAACTTTATAATTTAAAAATAATATAAATAAGACATGTTAATTCTAAAATGACTTAAGAAATTCAAAATAGTTGGATTTGAAAATTTCTTGAACGTGTATAAATTAAAATATACTTGACCTTGATCCAACTCATTAGTTAAGGCGATTTAAATTATTTAATAAATTAAAAATTCTTTAAAAATTTAAACAATATTTTTATTATTAAAATTTAAAAATTAAGAGTGATATATTCGAACTTAAAACTTGAAAATAATTAAACTAATTTTTTATTGTCTTCTTCTAATGACCTATCCCACATCTCAAAATGACTCAACTTGATTAAACCTGAAAAAGATATGATCCAAAAATGATCTGCTTGATCTATTTCATTTACCACTTCTAGTATGAAAAATATTAATTAAATTAAGTCTGATTAATTATCATGTTTAATTATATGGAAAATAAGCTATTTGGAGTTGTATAATTTTGTTATATCATCTCATTTATAAAATAGCTATAAATAACAATTAAAAATTATATGAAGAAAAAAAGAAAAAATATTACCAATAATTTAAAGTAACAACAACTACAGTAAATTAAAATTATAGGCAGCACAATGTGTAAATTAATGACTTGAATTTTTTTTTTTAATTTAATGAGACACAAGATTTCATACTATTGTAATGTATGGGATAATGGTATTTGAAAAGAAGTGCTAGCAAATTAATTTAAAAAAGAAAAAGGAACTTTGGAAAAGACACAAAGTCATGGACACCTAAGCACTGAGGGACTGTAGTTCGACATGCATTAAAAATTGGTGCATTCATTTTCTTTTCGATGCCGTACAATTTTCTTATTTTAATAACTATAAATTTAGTACCATAAAAGCCGCAAAATACAGCTTAGTTTGAAGTTTATAAATATTTTGCAAACTATAAAATGAAACATTAGATCAAACTTTATTTGGTCTTAATACTATTAAAAATTCATTTTTTCGTGATTATTTTTTATGAATTGTCATAAATTATAAATAATATGTGACAGTAATTTAGTGATAATAAATTTATTTTTTTATGATTATATGATAATATTATACACTTATCATAAAAAATTAAAATTTTTGTTATTTGTATTAATTTTTATATAGTCATAAATAATTTTGTCATGAGTTATAAATAATATGTGATAAAAAATTTCAACTAGTCACTATAGTAATAATTTTATTTTTTTATTTTATGATTACATGACAAAGTTATACACTTGTCAAAAAATTAAAAATTATTTGTGATAATTTTAAAAAATTAGATCATAAATTTAAATAATAAAAATTTAAAAAAATGAGTTTTTTAACTATTATTTTTCTTTTGTACATAATTTTTGCATGAAAACTTTTAATTGTCATATAAAGATGTTTTTATCATATATTTTTAACACTTTTCGTTACAAGAAAAAATTATAGTGATAATGAAGTATTACAATTTAAATTTAAATTAAAAATTTAAAAATATTTTCTTTTTATTTTGTTTTCCACCATAATTTTTGTTATTCCCTCTTTATCACTTCATTTTATCTTTATGAAACATGAATCCTAGTTTAATTATTCAACTAAGAATTCTAGTTTAGTTATATCAACATTAATAAATTGTTTTAATATCAATCGTACGGATTCACAAGTTATTTGAAGTTTCTTTTTTCTTTTTTTCAATTGTTGAAAGGTACGTTTCTCAATTCTTTTTGTTTTTTTTTTTTTTTGGAAGGAAAGAATTCTGTTCATTTTAATCATAAGTAGTAAATCTCCAAAATACCTAAAAACAAAATATTAAGAACTGATAATAATTAGTGGATTGGGGAATTATGAATGGCCATGGAATTTATGGCTACACCAAAATAATATGGCTCCTCAAACTGGTTTGGGTTCGAAATAGACCCGACCAAGCATAGTATTCATCTTCTGTGTCCCCATCCCAATACGAATGGGAGCACCACCTCCATCCTCATCCCCTTCCTCCATATTTGCAGCCTTCCTGTTTGTACTCCTTTAGGTGATCAACCAGTATCTTGAATGTATGTGGTTATTAATATCCATTGATAACAACCACTTCAGAGCCATTCTACAATAAATCAAACCTTCTTTGTATGAGAATATCCCTTTTTTTTTTTTTTGTTCGTCTCCAACTCATCCTCTAAGGTTTGTTTTTATTTTGGTGTCCTAAAACCAATTAAAGAGTGCTACAACTTGAATATAGAATCTGTAATCACACCCTTGACCACTGCGAGATCTGCCCGTGTTCCAACCCCAACTGAGGGTAAAGGGAACTGCTACACCTTGTTGTTCCTTAATCATGTTTCAATTGAAAAGTCCATCATTCCATATCTATAATTCCCTGCCTTCTTTCACCTTTTTTTGGAGTTCTAAGAATCCCAAACGAAAATCAGTAATAGCTTCCAATGGAGCAATACTTGTCTACGGGCACCAATCCTATATTTGCTTGTTCAATATTTGATCCTGAACTTGATCATTTTTCTATGAACACAATGTTGTCTTTTTCTGAGTTCACCTGTTGATTTATTTATCAAGTTAAGCCTGAACTTAGCCTATAATTTCCTGGATTTTATCAGATCTTCCTCAATCTTTCCTCATTTGCATGAGGTTCATTTTCTTATCTATTCTGCTGTCACTTAGGAATGCTTCAGGTAAAAACTGATCAACTTGACTGGTTGGTCTGACCCCTATGAATTCTGCCTCTTAATAACAATATGTTATTTGTTTTAAGATCATTTTGCTTTTTGCTTTTTCATGGTAATGTTGGTTAAGTGCATCTGAGTCACTTCTCTATTTCAGGTCAACAAAAATAATATGTCTGAAACTTGTTATGACTTAGTTGGATCATTTGGGCCATGTTGACCAATTCAAAAAGTCTTCTTGGATAATAGTACAAGAATCAACAATAGATGTGTTGTGGTGCATCACTATAACATTATAAGTGATAGCTTATTTTCTGCTAGAATGCTCTAGTGATAAAAAGAAAGTATATGCATGCATCCATACTTATTATAGGGAGAATGGGATAAAGAAATATTCTAGCATGTGAACCTTACTGATCAATCTTAATTTAATTTCTAACTCATATACTTGTTTATGTAGATTGGGGAAAGTTATATCTTTCTCTTAGACTAAGATGCTTTTGTCTCTTATAAAAGTTCTTTTTCTCAGCTTGTCTTCTCTATTTTGATGCCACCATAAGTTGATTGAAAATTGGAAGAAGGAACAGGATGAAATAGGTGAGGTGCTTGTTACATTGCAATGCATCAAGGGCAGTACATTTTCTTGTATCTTTCTTAAACCATTAAGAGATTTGACGCATAGTTTGTACTTGCTCCTAAAAGCCCACATAAAGAGCATTTAAAAAGTTTCTCTAGAGTTTTGATGTTGCAATATTTATGCATCTGTATCAGACAAAGGTCTGCATCTCTTATCATATATCATGCATTTTTATTTTGAAATTTATAATTATAAAGTTTTGTAAATAGTTTGACTTTCTTACAGGTTGGACAAATAACGGATCTGGTTATAGTTTGTATGGTTTGAGATAAGAAAGAATGCAATTTTTAAGCCATGTAGATGTGCTCATCTCTCACTTTTCTTTTCATTGGCAGCTGATCATATATTCTTGTCTGGTCAGGTACAAGGAGTATCAACTTCAGGAATGCAGTTCATGAATTTCTAAGACAGGTAAAGTATGTCTTGTTAACTGTGTAGTATTGATGCTAGAGAGTCTGCTTTTTGGTGCTCATAGTAGTATAAATTAAAAATTACATCCATCGTGCTTGACGTTGTCTGGCTTTTACTTAAGCTGAACAGCACCCAAAATTGGAAGCGATTGCAGAGTTGTCTTGTGAAATCTGAGGATTGCAACAATCTATCAAAAAAAAGGGTCCATTTCTTTAGCTCAAATTTCTGATGACTCGTGATATCTGAATTCTGAAATATAAATTTTGATGCTTTCAATTGTTAACTGCAGACTCTTAACCAGTATAACCCAGCAAAATTGACCCCCTATTGAAGCTGGTTGCTGCCGACCACCGTCTGAGTAAGTGCTTTTGTTGAATTTTTTTTTTTTCCTGATTCCTTTCTCCATTCAAACACATTCAAGTGAAGTTTGGCTAATTATTTAGAAATGATGAAATAACATGTTTCCTTGTTTCTTCATGTTGATGTTAGTACACTCTATGAAGTTTCCTTCTTATAAAAATAAATTAATAATTATACACTTTGTTGTTTATTCTGATCATTAATAACTGCTGCATGATTCCTTGAAATATAATTTCATGCCTTTTCAGTTATTGAGATAGTAGTCTAGATAAGATATGGTTAATTTTATATGCAATACTTGTGGTCTATGGAGTCCAAGAGTTCTAAATTATTTTACCATGTGATAAACTTGGGATATGGCGTCTTTAGATGGTTTAGAGATGTTATGTTTGCTATTATAGGTTTTTAGGAAGAATAGGTTCCTTCAAGGTTGTCGATCAACAATTTTGTTCAAATGTAGTTGTGCGTATGTGCATGTTATGCATCTGTGAACAGGGTTATCATAAATGTAAATGACCAATTGTTCCTTGCACATCATTGATGAAGTAACAATCTTATTAAAAGCTGAAAGTAAATTGATGGAAAATATATTAATCACCTTTTTCTTGGCTGATTGTTTGATTAACATGTTGATGCACAATGGTAAATTGATGGAAAGTAATCTTATAAAAAGCTGAAAGTAAATTGATGGAAAATATATTAATCACCTTTTTCCTGGCTGATTGTTTGATTACGTATGTAACATGTCGGTGTACAATGGTTTTGTTCTGTATAACTGATAGTCTGATACATGACAAGGTTTCTTTCTTATTATGGGTCCTTGCTTTTGTTTTATTGTTAAACACTTAACACTCATAGCTTCTGACTTCCAGCAACCAAATGAACAAAAATAAAGAATTTTTATTTCTAATGTGATACAGTTTGCCTGTTGATAATCCATCAGAGTCTACTTAGAGCATTTTGAATGAATTTAATGCCATGCCCAAGGCTTTTGAATTTGTTTATATAATCATTTGGAGTTCTTTAACACATTCGGTCATGGAGGGCCTCTCACTGCTCCCAATTTTAGCACACCCTCATGCCAGGTTTGCGAACATGGCTATAGATTCCATCACGTGCGAACTCCTACTTAAGTCTGGATCTATAACCTTGTGTAATTTATTCCAATCATTAAATATGTGTCTAACCCGAAACAAAAAGGATCATTCATTAATTATTTGATTCATTCTTGCTTAGTGTTATGAATTCCTTGGAACCTGAGAAGAAATAATCTTTGCCAAAAAAAAAAAAAAGAAAAGTTTCCCACCTGTAGGACTAGGTTTTGATGAGTTGGACCCTGGCTAAGGTCCACATCTCACATTGTAAGGTGAGTTTCCCTGTCTGTCATAAAGGGAGATGAACTGATGTTCACATCTCACATTATATTCAAATTAAGTTGGAAAAAATTTAGGATCTAAAAATGATGATATTACTTATGATTGGCTGAAGGCATAGGCCCCAACTAGTTAGGAAATTTTGCAAACTGGCTTGAGTTATTGGTAAGGAGATATGACTTCTAAGAAATTCTTAGTTCAGTTGTTATCCAAGATTGATGCTCCTTTTCTCTATTCAATAAACTAGCGGTTTCTTAATTTTTTTTGAATATTTCTAAATTCTTGTAGGATAAATTTTATTTGTTTTCCATTTGTAATGTGAAAAAAATCGGTCCATGCTTATAGGTTCCATGCTGATTATTTATCTTGGCATAATGAAACTGAGGGAGTCTACGTGCTAAAATGTTCTTTGTTTGTTCTTTGAATGTAATAGAGCCCATAAACTTCAGGTGAGCTCGAGGTATGCAAGTTCAGCAGAGAAACATAGCAAAAAAAAAAAAAAAAAAGGATTGGTTGTCAGAATTCTCAGATGAGTGCTTAACATGTCTGAATATTTTTATATTATTAAACTTGAAGAATTCTGGTTAATTGGATACAGGAGCCAAGTACAAATCTGTCGGAAGTTCAAGTTTAGATATTCGCCAATTTTATATGGCTTTTGGGCTTTAATTGGCAAAGCAATTCCTAGCAAGTCCTCTAGGAATTGCAAAATAGAGAATTCACTAACTTATGTACTGCTTCTGTGTCTGTAGGACATGAAACTGCTCATGTTCTAGCTGAACATAGCATAATACATGAACTTAGTATATGAAACAAGGAATTGAAATGAAAAATTTAGTTAGGTTCATAGATTTATAATGGCTTGACCTGTAATTCGTACAAGAGTGCACAATACGATCTTGACCTGTAATTCTTTAATTGGTGTTGTAACTAGTAAGACGATTTAGACAATTAAATGCTATAACCAATGTGCAATTGAACCACTTAAAGGATCACACAATCTGATTCTGAATTGCATAGGATCACACTCTGTTTGATTCTGAAATGCAGTTCAACAGGTGGTCTTGGATCCTATTCATTATGATATGAGTTGTCTTTTTTATTTTTTTTTTAATCTATTTGATTGGTTTTATTCGTTTAATTTGTGTTCTTCATTTCAGAGGATGGGAAATTTTTTTTTCTTACAAGGAAACACCTTGAGTCTGATATTGGAGCCATTGGTTGTGAACACACTGTTTGATATTAATGCTAATACTGTATAAAATTTCTTAAAATCAAGAAATTAATTATCTACCTTCTCAACACTTCCTAAACTTTCTCTAGATTCTCACTTAATATATAGTGTATTGGTATTTTGCTTCTCTTATCAAATTCTTGTTTATAAGTGAATTGGGTGATATTGTTGATGGTTTTAAAAAGTTCAAAACCCCATCAGCTGATTCAGACTGGTTCGTATGGAAATAGTCATGTCATTTCCATTTACATAACCTTTTGTTATCAGTTATTTAGAACTCTTATATAAGAGCTAACACATTGAAGTTATAGTTTTGGCTTAGTTATGCTTTGAAGTTTAAATAGTGAGCTAGACAAGTAGACTTTGAGCTGTTATTTAAAAAGTTTCGTTTTAAATATTTGATTGATTGAGATTGCTACTAATGTGAAAGATGGATATGGAAATTGATAAAATTAAAAGCTTTGACTACAGTGGATAATTTGTGCAAAGGTTTAGATTATCTTGACCATTAATACTTTTCTTTCTTGTGTTCAAATTTACTGTTATAATACCAATTTGGAAGGTTCAGCTAAAACCTATTAATGTTATAGCTTTTTGATAAAATAGATAAATTTCGTAGGTTTGCATTATCTTCACCATTATGTCTATATAAATACTAATCAATTTTTGTTCTTACTGAAATTAAAGTTTATCATATCTGACATTATTGGAATTGATAATTGTATGAAATTGTTGATGACATAAACTTTGGCTACATCTATAACCTTTTGTTATTTTTGCTTCTCATTCTGGCTCTTTATTTGCAGGCTTAAGGGATTAGTCTTGCCCTGAAATTGTGCAAGAGGATTAGGCACCCCCTTGCTTTGAAAAATTAGACTGCTTTAATTATTCCTTTTGCCTTAATGAGAATTCCTTAGAATTCCTTTTCAAATCACGTAACTTTAGATGTCTGATCTCAATTGTCAATTTAGGGGTTTTGTCTCCTCTTGTTTGCTAACATCTTTCAAAATGATTATGTAGTTGATATTGTTATTTTAAGACGGCACCACACAGTTTTAGTGCTTATAATTGATTTCAATTTGTTTATTTTGTTCTTGCTCGCTGCAGCTGTTCTCGATTGTCCCTCCCAATCCCTCACTAAAACAACTCGTATAATTCTTGGTATAGGAATATCTAAATTATGTATTTTTCTCTTCTAGATTTTGAATTTTTCTCTTGGTTTACTATCTTGGGAAAAAAGGAAAAAAAATTGTGAACAATTAAATTGTACAGATGGTATGTGAAAGGGAAGTTATCATTTGCTTCTCAATGTGCGATGTTTCATCAGTTGGGGAATTGAAAATGACTTTTCTCATTATTTGCAATGACCTTCACTTGCTAATTATACTTGGACGCTAGTTATTGTTTTATACATTAAATTCTGAACATCATGTTACTCTGTTACAACTAAGGTGGGAGCTTTTACTTGTTCCTGCATGTGAAATATAAAATCTAGCTCAACTGTTCCTTGATTTCATGGCTTTGCATTTTTTTGAGGTATATCCATGTAGCCGGTTTTCATATAGCTAAGGAGAATTTGCCAGACATTAATTGCTTCGGCATATTTGTACTACAAACTCAGGTAAGTGCAATTAATATTGATTTTTCCTTTTAATATGTTAAAGTACTAGATTTTGTGTATGTAATATACACTTTTGCTGTTTGTTCTGATCTTTGATAACTACTGCATGTTTCCTTGAAATATAATTTCATACCTTTTTTGTTCTTGATATAGCACTCTAGATAAGATATGGTTAATTTGATATGCAATACCTGTGGTCTATGGAGTCCAATAGCCTTAGATTGTTTCACTGTGTGACAAACTTAGGATCTAGCATCTTTGGATGGTTTAGGGAGGTAATGTTTGCTATTTATAGGTGTTTAGGAAGAATAGGTTGCTTCAAGATTATCAATCAACTATTTTGTTCAAGAAGTGTAGTTGTGTGTTGTGCATGTTATTCATCTGTGAATAGGGTCATAAAAAATGTAAATGACCAACTGTTCCTTGCACATCATTGATGAAGTAACAATTTAATAAAAAGCTGAAAGTAGAGTGATGGAAAATATGTTGATCACCTTTTTCTTGGCTGATTGTTTGATTACTCATGTAACATGTTGATTTATGATGGTGTCTGTTATTGGCATTATATAGACCAAGTGAATTTGCTTATTTGTTTCTTCATGTTAAAACTCATGTATTATGTCAATGCACTATGGTGCCTATCATTGGCACTACACTTACTGAAGCAAATTCTTGAAACATTATGTGCTTTATAAGCCTTGAAGCTCAAAATATGAAGGCTATGAATCATTTAATGAATATGCCCTGAGATTACTTTTTTAGCTTGTGTTTCTTTTTACTGATTTTACCCATTAGTCAAGCATGATTGTTGGTTGATTAGCTTGCTATGAAGGAAATGTGAATTAATGATTAGCTTATTGTTGGATCTCAGTAATGTTTTGTAATGAAATTGGATATATATGGATTAATGATAATACATTTATGGTAACCAGTTACTTTTTCTAGTCCATTTTCCCTCCTTTTTTATTAGTTTGTGCTAAGAAGGTATCACACGAGTCACTTTCATAGAGTCAATCCATCTGCTCCAGTTTTAGTACTCCATGTCTACCTAAATGTGGTGTCTGCAATGCCTTGCTTTGTAGGACTAGACATTGTGTCTGCACATATATAATATCAGTGGTTGTTGTTTGCATTGTGTCTGCACATATATAATATCAATGATTTTTTAAATTTTATTCCCTATTTATCATTTGTCTTTTTATTTTAATAAATTTATTTTTTTCAATTTGTTTCCCTAAACAAATACACCTAATTTTTAGTTTTATTTTCCTAAACTTTTTCCTTTTTGGCTCACTTTATTGAAATATCTAACAGGCCCATCATCCTTTTGCTCACTCTGCTGAACACATTTTTTGGGGAACCAATCATATGCATTAATTTCATGGACATACCAAAACCTTGATAGGAGAACAATTGGTTGCAAGTTGAAGTCTCTGTCACATGTAAGACCTTGTTTTTCTCCTTTATAACCTTTTTCTGCAGAAAGACTTTTGTTGGACTAGGTTGATCAAACCTAAGTCAAAAACCTATTTTGATCTTGACAATAAAAATGGATAAGTACTTATATTTTGTTTAAGTGTTGTTAATGCAGTTTATGAGTTAGATTTTCATTAAAAGTTGGATGAAAGTCTAAATCTCTAGCTTTGAGTAAGATATCCAAATTCGCGATCAGGAGCCTATAATTCGTGATCGCGACCTTGCAATAAGGATGGATGAAGCTAGGCCAAAAGATTTCACGGAGGAAATCGCAGTCGCGATCCAGCCAAGGGAAGCTTGAATGACATGTAGAGAGATTCATGGTGGTGTTCCCGTCCTGAGTCGCAACCGTGAATTTCATAGCCAAAAGGAAGGAACTGAGTTTGCAACCATATCACGCCAAGTGTCCATGACAACCGTTGGAATATCAAAATTCGCAAGGTCGAAGCACCTGTCGTGACCGCAACTTAAGAAGGTGTTTTCTCTTCACCGAACAGAAGAATTCGCGGTCCATGTCACCCCCAAGAAAGATATCAATCGCGACCGCGACTTTTGGTTGGATAGTGAAACACAATTATATTTCTTGGAGAACCAATGGGAAAAGGACACGTGGACTAGCTATTGGAGACAAAACGAAGTTCTCTGCCGTGATTTCGATCTTCCCAGTACAAATTGAAAAATCGCAACCACAAAATGTCAGTCATAATCTCGATTTTTGTCTGACAGACATTTAATGCAAAATTTGCGTAGCTTACCTTAGAAATTTAGACGTAGTTTGTTAATAATATCTCTTTAGTAGTTGTTGCCTATAAAGACTCCACGAAACAGACATCTCATTTTATTGTAGCCAAAATTTTGCTAATTTGCTTCACAACATCTTATTCTTTTATTCAAATTTCTTGATTATTTGGTTTAAGTATTAAGCACCATTGTAATTGAGTTGAGAGTTAGTTTAGCATTCAAAACTCTTATTCTTTTATTGTAATTTCTTGATTATTTTGTGTAAGCATTAAACACCATTGTAATTGGGTTGAGAGTTAGTCTAGCGTTTAAAACTCTTGTAATAGGTTAAAGTGTGAGACTGTTAAAACACATGAGTTAGATTTTGTGTGAGCCTTGAAACACAAATTGTAAAGGTTGTATATGAGCCATAAAACACATTGTATAAGTTTGATGTGAGCGTAAAAACAGTATTTTAAGTTGATTGAAAAACTCAATTATGAAAAATTGAGAATTAAACGTAGGGTTTTTTAACATCCGAACCACTATAAACACTTTGTGTTCTTGCCCTTTACCTTTTCTCAATTCTCTAAACTTCTCACCTTCCCTCCAAATTTTTAATTTCTCACCAATTCAACCCCTCTTCTTAGTGCACGAGAGCCAACAGCTTAAAAATCTGATTATGCTCATCTTGTTGAACACAATTACTTAGCACACCAATGATTTGTGTTGATTCTGATACAGTCTCATGGTCCAATGAAGACCATGTTTCATTATGATTATCATTCTCTATCGCAGCTAAACCAACATATTTATTGTCCATGACCAGGATAAAACGTTCCAAAGAAATTCCATTATTTTGCTTTTCCTGTTCAATCTCATTTTTGGGCGAAACATACACTTTGGGCATTTCATTGTCTAATGAAGGCATCATATGGTCACAAACGTCAGTTTTTGTTGCAACTAACCTATCATTATTCTCTTCCACATTCCCTTGAATATTGTCAGTACAGTCTTCCTTCTATCCACCTTGTTTATCACAAATTCTAAGTGAACCAAACATAGGCATCAATTCAAGAGACTTTTTATTACCATAATTTTCAATTATACATATTTTTCTCATAGTTCTAGAGTGTATAAAATGTCATATTATCTTTCAGATATTTCTAAGATGTCGTTTTCCAAATTCTAAACTTTAGATGTTATTCATTATCCATCTTATTCAACTAATGTCTCCTTTAGCATGTGCATCAATTATTTGATTCAATTGTGTATATGAAAAATAATGAAGTAAATCATACAAAGAAAATTTATGACATAAATTATCATTTCTGATTTTTAAATGAATCATTTACCTTTTATCAAACTCACAACCTCTTTTTTCTATGATACTTTGTCGTATCAAATTTGTAAGAGAATATATGAATATTTAAAGACAATATATGAAGATTCAAAGAGAATATATATATATATAAAGAGTTAAAGAGACTCATACATTGAATCATTGTTCTATACACACATTAACTCCAATTCAATATTCATTCAAGTCATTTAGTGATTTGTAGAAAAAATTTCAAGTTTTTGTTGATGAGATTAGTGCTAATGGAAATAACTCATGTAATGAGATAGCTCAAGTTTTCTACTCACTGATCAAGAAGTTCCAAATGGTACTTTGACACAATTTTATTAATAATGGAGTTAACTAAAATGATACCATGCACAAGTGGCTAGATTTGTAAATGATATGTATGCCTTGAATGCTAAAAATTTCACCCGCAAGATGACATGATCCTAAATGCTGCAAAAAGCATTCTGAATAGGGTTTTCATGAGGTCTGTGGCGATTGTGGATAGCTTAAAGTACAATGTAAAGCCATAAAGCCTCCACACAGTAAATTGTTCAACTTGCCTCCCTATATTGTTAAAAATCTTGTCTAATTTTAGTTTAAAAAATAATATGAACTTATGATCATGGTCTTGTCTTTTTATCCTTTTGTGCATTCACTAGGTTAGGCATATTGGTAGGTGTTCATGGTTTTCAGAAAGATTTTGTTGGCCCTAGTACACCAAGAAGGGGGGAGGGGGTTGAATTGGTGGCAAATTTGAAGTTTTTATTTTGGAGGAAGCACACAAGAATGAAAGATTAGAGAAAGAGGTAGGAGAAGAATGAACATAAGAGTTTTATAGTGGTTTAGGTATTAACCAACCCTATATCCACTCCCCAATTCACCAATTGGGTATTTCACTCAATCTTTAGTGTTTTACAAGCTTACACTTAACTTAGTGTTTAGGCTCACACCAAACTTTACAAGTATTTTCCCAAGACTCACACTCAACCTAGTGTTTAGGCTCACACCAAACCTTACAAGTATTTTCTGAGGCTAACACTTAAACCTATACAAGAGTTATCTAAGGCTCACTCTCAAACCTATACAAGAGTTTTCTAAGCAAGGGCTAACTCTCAAACCCAACCCAAAAGGTGTTTAAAGCTCACACCAAACTATGTATAAAGAATTAAAGTAGAAAATTAACTTTGCAAGAGTTTTGGTACTATCAATAGTTTTTCTCTTGCATTAACATTAGTTTGGTGGAGTATTTATAACCCACATCCACCAAAGAGACGTTACTCTAAAACTATCAACAAATCTCCAAGATGTGCTAGGTAGATTTAGCATTAAATGCTTGTCAAGCGAAAGTTGCATTCGTTACTACTTGTTTGCTATTGCAAATTTCTAATTGCGGCTGAAAACCCTGTTTGTGTCTAATGGCTAGTCCACTTGTCATCTTTTCGTTGGTCACCTAGGAAAATATAGTCGTGTTCTAACAACTCTCAAAAGTCGCGGTTGCGAGATCACTGTATCTTGGGCGCGACTGAGATCGCAAATTCTTCTGTACTTCAAGTAAGGCTCCTTCAATTGAGTCACGACTGTGAATTCGCCTGGAAATTTCTCTTGCCTAGCACCATCCATTCTTATAGCAGTGTTGCGATCGCGACTTATGGGATATCAATAGCAAATTCCTCCATTCTTTTAAAAGATGGAGATTATGACTTCCATTGAAGATAACTTTTATAAACTATAAAAGCACCACTTAAAATTGACATTAAAACTTTCAATCTATATTATGAAGATCAAAAGAGAATCGTGACTTAGGTTTGAATAACCTAGTCTAACAATCTCCCCCTTTTTTATTTTGACAATCTAGATTGAATATGCAAAGGATAAAGAATCAATTATGCATAAAATGATTGTGAAGTCATTCAAATCATAAGTATGAAATTGCTCCCCCTTAATCCATACTCCCCCTTAGTTATTCTGATAAGATCATTGTCAATTTTATCTCCTCTTTTTGTATGTTTCCTCTTTGTATATTCAGTCAATTATCTCTCCTCCTTTGTCAAGATCAAAAAGAAAGGAATAGGAGGGAATAAGAGAGATAATGGGGAATATGAGAGCAAATGACCACAATCTTGTCAATTGTATAAACTCAAATTAGAATAGCAACCATAAGTAATTTTGCATAATTGATCACAATATGTCACAAAAGAAGATAAATGGATGAAAGGTAAATGCAAAAATGAATTGATTAAACTCGTCACACAATAAATCAAATCAAATCAAATATGTCAACATATAGATATATCAAGTAATAAAACTCCCCCTAAATGTATACATAAATATAATGAGTTAAAAACATAAGGGATAAAAGATACATTACACGTTTAATATCAATGGCTTGATACCAAATAACCATTTGAAACTTTTATCCCTTCTTCATTAGTAATCTCCATTCACCTTCAAGTTTTCCATGATGAGAATTTTGTTGAATGAGTCCCCATCCTGCAAGATCAAACAGTTTGCTTTAGTATCTAAACATACTTGGGTCCTTAGGGATTACTCTTGGAAGGGTCTTCCAATTTAAGGTATGCCTTCCTAATATAGCAAAATACATTGATATGCTCATACTTCATGCAATAGTGGCATTGGAGTTTAGACTTATGTGTCTTTCTTCTATGCACAACCATAGTATGAGTAGAGGGTCTTTTCATACTTAGGTTATGAGAGTGTATGCAAGTGCATGAGTGATTAAGAGTATAAGAGAATTTTTTGTGTTTATGTGTTTGAGCATACTTCTTGTTATAAATGTAAGCATAATTTGCTCTTTGAGCCTTGGCCCTTGAGCCTTGGGGGGTCTTTCCTTTGCTATTAGGCATAGGTGACTTAATGCTAGGGCACCTCTCTTCCCTATGACCTCAATACTTGAAGTTTGAGGTGTTGTTGCTCTAACAAATGTAGTGAGTGAAGATGTAGATGTAGAGGGTCCATTGAAGCCTAGACCATGTCTAACTAAAAGAGGTCTTTGAGATACAATAAGTGTATCTAAAGCTTCCTTTCTCTTGTAAAACTTAGAGATAGAATTTCTAAACTTAATGACTTCATCCTTTAAGGAGTCATTTTCCTTTCTCAAGGAGGTTAGGAATGAAGATGATTTTGAGAGACTTTCAATAAATTTTTTGAGTTCTTCATTTGAAGTCCTCAATTCACTTACAAGATTGTTCAAGGATTCAAATTCATCCTTTAACTTAGAACATTTTTTCTTATAAGTTTTCATTTGTGACTTATATTTGTCACATTTCAAAGTGAGAGCTTTTAAAAGCTCTTCACCTATATCATCAAATGCATCATAATCATCATAAGAGTGTGGAGAAGTACTTACCTCTTTAGAGGAGTCCTCTTGAGCCAAAAAGCAAAAGTTTGTTGCTTCATCTCCATTTTCTTCTTCATCACTTGAATCATCATCGCAAGTAGCCTTAAAGGTCTTCTTCTTTTCCTTGTGATGATAAGAAGATGACTTTCTTTAGCTTCTTCTTTCTCTTCTCCTTTTCATCAACTCCTTGGTTCTTCTTGATATTTTGGCAAGCTTTTTTTCTTCTTTTTCACTTTCATTTGAGTCACTTGAGCTTGAATAATCTTCTTGAGCTTTGAAGGCTAGAGCTTTCTTCGCTTCTTTGTGCCTTTATCCTCTTAGCTTTTTCATCTCTTCATCTTTCTTGAGAGCCATCTCATGAGTGAGAAGCTTACCAATAAGGGCATCGATTGGCACTTTCTCAATCTCTGGATTAGACTCTTGAATGTTTCATGCTCTTGCACCAAATTTATCCAATGGAAGAGTTTTGAGGATTTTAGTATTTACCTCATAGTTGGTAAGAATCATTCCAAACTTTTTCATGCTTGTGACAATAAACAGGAGTCTATTTGTCATTTCAGTGATGCTTTCATGGTCTTTCATCATGAAGAACTCTCACTTTGTTACATATATCTCCAACCTGTTTGATTTCATAAGAGTTGTGCCCTCATGATAGTTTTCTATTGCATTCCATATAGCATGTGCAGTTTGGCAATGTTGGACTCTTTTAATTTCTTCTTTTAACATGAAGCTTAGGAGAATAGTCATTGCCCTCTTGTTCTTCCCATTTGCCTTCCTTTGTACTTCACTCCATTATTCTCTTGCAATTGCCACCTCTACTCCTTCATCCATCGTTGTTGGAGGCTTCCACTCTTCAAGAATATAATCCCATAAGTTGATGAGATCACTATCAAGATAGATCTCCATTTTATTCTTCCAAAGAGCACAATCATTGCCATCAAAGTGGGGATTAAGTTGAGAGTGAACTCCTTATTGTGCCATTGATCTTTTCTCACACAATTAAGGCTTGAATTAAGACTTGGCTCTGATACCAATTGTTAGCCCTAGTGCACCAAGAAAAGGGATTGAATTGGTGGCAAATTTAAAGTTTTTATTTTGGAGGAAGCACACAAGAATGAAAGATTAGAGAAAAGGTAGGAGAAGAATGAACATAAGAGTTTTATAGTGGTTCGAGTATTAACCAATCATACATCCACTCTCCAATTCACCAATTGGGTATTTTACTCAATCTCTAGTGTTTTACAAGCTCACACTAAACCTTATAAGTCTTTTCCCAAGGCTCACACTCAATCTAGTGTTTAAGCTCACACCAAACCTTACAAGTGTTTTCCGAGGCTAACACTTAAACCTATACAAGAGTTTTCTAAGGCTCACTCTCACCACAAAACAAGAGTTTTCTAAGCAATGACTAACTCTCAAACCCAACCCAAAAGGTGTTTAAAGCTCACACCAAACTATGTATAAAGAATTAAAGTAAAAAATTAACTTTGGAAGAGTTTTGGTACTATCAATAGTTTTTCTCTGGCATTAACATCAGTTTGGTAGAGTATTTATAGCCCACATCCATCAAAGAGACGTTACTCTAAAACTATCAATAAATCTCTAAGATGTGCTATGCAGATTTAACATTAAATGCTTGTCAAGCGAAAGTCACGGTTGTTACTGCTCTTTCGCAAACGTAAATTTTCAATTGCGACTAAAAATCATATTTGTGTCTAACGGCTAGTCCAAGTGTTAGCTTTCCATTGGTCACCTAGGAAAATATAGTTGTTATCTTCTAACCACTCTCAAAAGTTGCAGTCATGGGATCACTGTATCTTGGGCGCAATTGAGATTGCGAATTCCTCTATACTTCAACCAAGGCTCCTTCAACTGAGTCCGGCTGCGAATTCGCCCACGAATTCCTCTAGCCTAGCTTCATCCACTCTTATAGCAGTGTCGCAGTTGCGACTTAGAGGATATTGATCGCGAATTCCTTTATTCTTTTAAAAGATGGAAATTTTTTACTTTCATTGAAGATAACTCTTATAAATTGTAAAAATAACACTTAAAATTAACATTAGAACTTTCAATCTATATTGTCAAGATCAAAAGAGAGTCTTGACTTAGGTTTGAATAACCTAGTCTAACAGATTCCACTTATCTTTTATACCTCCTATCATTCTTAAGGAACTTTCTACTCTTTATCTATTTAGGACATAAATTAAGTGCAAAACCACATAAACTTTTGTCCATTTACTTACCTTTTTTTTTTTTTTCATTTTTCTTAATAGCCTATAGCAGTTGTATAGTCTATACTTGGTACACATTGATATGTTGATTAGTTCTTGATTTCAAGGGTTTGTTCTTGTGATCTAAATGATAAGTTGCCTCCTTTTGCAATATATTTCAAATTGTTAGGGATTATGCCCTTACATCATGGAGCCTTGACTTTTTGAATAAAGTCCTAAAATTTGATTTTAACATACATTACAGTGTTTTGCATAATTTTTTTAATTTTACTTTTTTGGAGATAATACTTTTGTACATTTGCCTTTGCTTTAAAAAGAAAGCAATTTCTTTTGTTTAGCTAGTGATTTTTTCTTTGCATTCTACGATGCTTTGCATTTTTTTGAGGTATGTTGTGTTTACTATCCATGTAGCAAGTTTTCATATCACTAAGGAGAGTTTTTTGGACATCAATTGCTTCAGTCGATTTGTACTCCAAATTTCGGTAAGTGCAATTAGTATTAATTTCTCTTTTTAATATGTTGAAGTATCAAATATTTAGTATTAAAAAATGTACATTTTGTTGTTTATTCTGATATTACTTTGATATATTATTTTTTTAGTATTTTGATTTTTATCATATAGAAATATGCTCTTCTTTTCACCATTAGATTTTCCCCTTTTCATTTCATCTCTTACCATAATATGAGTACATATGTCTAATCCTAGAATATGTTAACTATAAATAAAAAAATTAAACCTCTGATAACATAAATATAAAACAATTGCTTAAATAACAATTGAAATGCAGGCAACAAACCTTAAGAATGTAATTGGTAACTAGACTGCTCTCTTGGTCTGCAATTGGGGAGCTGGAAATTAGATGGTTTATAAAAGGAGCTATGTTCTAGATACTTTCCTCTCATATGCTAGAGCTCTTAACTTCCTTGGTGAACATCAACTTCATCAACGACTAGCTTAACCTTTTTGAACTCATGGCTAAGTGTGATCTACTACTCAAGGTGGATGTTTAAACCTTAATATTGATTCTATTGCTTGCTCAACTATTGGCAATATTGGTTTGGAGTGAGTTTTTGTATGACAAGGGAGGCAAGGTGCTATGACAACGTGCACATATGTTCTATCCTACAAACTGAAGCCCTAGCTAAAAAACTTAATCTTGTTCCATGGCTTGGGGCCGTGGCAGAACTCCATAACCGTCTTCCCCAGTGTTCAAAAGAAAGATAAAAGATTAAAAAAAAATCCTTGCATTTATCAAATAATAGATTAACCCTTTAATTCGTAGAGTTTGTTTGAAAAGGACTACTAATTTCTTTTAATTAAAATTTGACTTCATGATCGATTTCGTCAATGGGTAGCCTTATATCTATTATAAAAACTTGAGCATCTCTTTCTTCATGCAGATTTGAAGGGTTGTGTATTCGGTCTGCTTCGTTATGCTCTTGTGCTATTTTATAACAATTTCTTCGCTTCATTCCTTTTTTGTTAATTTTATAAACATGAAAGATGATTTTCATGAACATATAGAAAGATGGTTTTCACGAGCATATCAAGGGCAACGACAATCATAGATGAATAAAGGCAATTTTGCATCTATACTTTGCTTTCAAGTGAAAAAGGTCTAGCATGAGGTTTTTTTTAGAGGCTTTGTAATATTGTTTATATACGATCCATTATTATTAAATGTTAAAATTTTTTTTAGGGACTCTAATATTAAAGTTTTTTATTTAATGAAAAAAATTGCTTTCCACAAATAATGATTTAAGATTTTTTTTCATAGTTTTCAAATAATTTAATAACAAAAAGTAGTCATCATATTTATTATTAAAAAATTATGAAAAACATGTTTTTAACTATGAAATATTTTAAATATTAATAAAGTAATAAATGTAGGTGCAATAAAAAAATAACAATATATAGATAAACTAAAGCAGATACAATTTTATGATAGCCCTCTTTTACAAAATTTTAGTACTATATTATTCATGTACTATTTCTATTTGGTTCAAATAAGTCATTTGATGACATAATTTACTAATATTAGGCACTTCATATCAAATTTTAAAATATATTTTCTTCCTTTAAACAAAAAAAAAGAGTAAATACTTAAAATTTTAAAGGGTCTTGGTTATTCAAATAATTAATAATTGTATATATTCATTTATTTATTTTTAATAAATCACCAAAGAATTTCAAAGTCCACTCATAAAGCCAAAAAAAAAAAAAAACCAACTAATTGCATCAATTTCAAGATAACACAAATTCTAACTTTTCTAGCCACTTCCTCAGCACAGGTTGTGTGCATACATTTACTCTCTCTCTCATATATATATATATATATATATATATATATATATATTGCTAATTTCAGTTCAATTTGAGATTGAGATGGTTTTGATTCAATTCTTGGTTTGAAAATACATAAAAAATGGAAATCATCCCATTTATGTTACTCATGTTGGAT
>CATIWR010621982.1:0-17460 GCA_949677035.1 Omphalea diandra | reverse complement strand
AGACTCATACAATCAACCAAACGTCCAAGAATCAAGATCAAACAATCACATATAAGAAATCCAACAATCACAGCCAATCAAGATCAAGCCGACTCTTGGGAATGAAATCGGAACAGAAACGAGAGGATGAAAGCAAGGCTTCTGTTCTGCCAAGGATGATGTTTACCTTTCGGCAACAAAAGCCAATTACAAAAAAACGATTTGCGCAGCTGGATTTTTTTTTTTAAAAAAAGGTTTCTTGTTGCTGTAGCCTTAGAATCGCAGAAGAAAAGGAAAGAAAAAAAAAGGAAGGAAGGAGAGAAAACAAAATTATATGGCAGAAAGCGGGGATGTGGGTTCGAGCCCGCGACCTCCTAACAAACTCTCCACGCCACATCCGTCCAAGCTAAGCTAACAGCTTGATATAGTTAGGGGCAAACAAATACATAACAAATCCATACAATAATAACTTTGCCAGAAAAAATTCTTCGCTAACACGGATCGATCTTGCGACCCTTTAGAGATTAATAGCCTCCCAACCATCCGAACTAACGGAGGAGACTGTGATAGTGGAGGCAAATTCAATATATCAAAGGGTCAATCGACTATGGTGGTATACCCTACCTCCGATCAAAATTTTTTTTTCTTAACAATAAAAAATATTTAGAGTTCTAAATCATGTACAAACTTGGCTCTGATTCCACATATAACAATATTTAATTTAGGATCTTGTACATAATTTAGAACACCAAATCTAATAATTGAACGGAAACAATTGCGTATCTGTCTCTGCGTTGAATCTCAGATTGTTATGAGCCATAATTACAAATGCTGAACATTAAACCACTTGAAAATTTTGTCAGAACGGTTGAAAACGAAAGCTAAGTCTTCCTCTTCTTGACCTTCTCAAAGACGGCTACAATGAGTGTAGCAACTAAAGTTTTATGTTATGAAGGCAGAAGAGATGACCTAACCTATTTATAATAAATTTTAACAGACACACCAATCACAGGTCCATGTTAAAATAGGTCTACACTGACCGTCTTCCATATCGGCCCACAAAAGATGTCACAAACCTATAACTCAATTGATCACATTTTAATTGGACTTACCCCAAATCAATAAACTATATTATTCAGTTCCTTTTATAAATAATTAAAATCCATAATTAATATTAATCCACGTAATAAAAAATTCTAACACTGTTCACCTACCACGAATGGTAGAAATTGACACTTTTTTAATGTTATAATAGGGCAACCCTGCAATCCCAGATGCGTCAGTGTTACAGTTATCCCTTTCAACTTGGAGAGAACCCTGAAATAGGCCTCAATGGCCAATTCTTCTCTTTTTATGATGAATGAATTCAAATTGAGCATGATTAAAAAACTAAGAAATGTAATAGCCACTTTTAGCAGGTAAAATGTTGAAAGGATAGGATAAGAAAATATCCGCATCTTTAGTGCACCATTATTACTTGTAGATCCTTATACCTGTAGTCATCGGCAACTTAAAAACTTGTCGATGAAGACTTTTAGGGATAGTGAGTCTCTATTTGGGGAAGAAATTGACACTGTTGTCAGTGTTATAATATCAAAATCTTTGAATGAATGCATGCGTTGCGCAAATCTTTAGTCCTACGTAGCCAAACCTAGCTGACTGCTAGCTCAAGATGGTAATATATATATATGCATGTGAGTTTGCTAGAAAGAATGAGAGGTATAAAATATTAGATTATTTTAATTTATTGTGTATAAATTTACAAATTCCTCTTAATAAGTTTACTCAATTAAGAAATTTAATGGTCAAAAAGAAATTTTTTGTGTTTATTGTTTAACTATCTTATTACTACCACTGCTGTTGTTATTGTTATTATTATTATTATTATTATTATTATTATTATGTACCCACATTGAAAGAGACTATAACACGGTACATGACAATTTTTTCATTTTAATATATTATAATATTATAAAATAAAAATCTGATATTTTGTAATATATTTCAAATACTTAAAAATTCAAGAAATTATTATTTTTAAATATTTTTATAAATAAATTATTTTTCATGAAACAATTGAAATTTAAAATTTATTAACATAAATCATGAAGTAAAAAGTTAGAGATAGAGCAATATTAAAATTATGAAAATAATAAGATGAATTACTTTTTTTTATTTTGACCAATTGGAAAGCTCTAAGATTTAGTAGAAAAATCAAATAATGTAATCAAAATACTGAAATGTTATAATATAATTTTAAAAATATAGGGATAAATGATTTAAATATTTGAAAAAAAAATCTTAGTTACCAAAAAGGTCCTGAACTTTAGCATATTTTTCAAATCTATCCTATACTTCATTTTTTAACAAAAAAAATGTCCAAATTTTAATTTTTTTTCAAATCTATATTCAAACCAATATTTGATTATTAAAAATAGATAAAAATGTATTTTGATCCATGAATTTTTTAAAAAAGTTCAATTAAATCCAAAAATGAAAATAACAAAAAATTAAATAAAATTGATTTTATTCTCTTTCAATCTATAAAAATCTAATGAAATTGAATTGAATATATCTATTCTAACTAATTAAAATATAATTTATTTAGATAATAATTTCTTATAAAAATTTTATTATAAAATATCATTAATTTAAATTCAAAGTGAAAACTTATATAATCATGACTTTTTTAAAATAATAAAATAATAAATAGTTATTACCTTTTTTATGTATGAATTAAATAGTTAAAACTTATTTTTATAAATAATTAAATTATCTCTTTATATTAATGAGTCACTTTTTATGAGAAAAAAATCTACTAAAAAGATATAATAATTAAATGTTAACAACTCAAAAATAAAAATTAATGAAAATATATAAGATCTTATTTAACTGTTTCTTTTATATAAATAATATTTTTCACTCTTATATAGTGTTAATATTTTTGTAACAATATAAAATTTAATATTTTTTTACAATATTTCTTTTGTAAAAAAAATACTCCAGTTTTATTTTAAAAGTCAATCCACTTTAATTTTTCAAGATATATTAATCAATTATTTTATATAAATATTTATTTTATTATAAAATTTAATCAATTAGACTTAATAAGTTATTTATTTTTGGAATTTAAATACAATAAATTAACTTTATATTTTATATAGAAAAGTATTTTGTTTGATTTTTCTATTAAATGATAATTAAATATTTAATCATTATACATTTTGTACTTTTTTTATCTTCTATTTTTATGCCTTAGTTTTTATTTTTTATTTTTATTATTTGTATGATATGCACTTATTCATTTTATTTTCTTTCAATTTTAACTTTGATTTGTTGTTATTTAATATATTTTAAGTAATTTATTTACTTTAAAAAATAATTATTGCCTATCATTTATGTCCACAAATCTTAAATTTTTATAAATAAATAGACAATATTTAATTAATAATTTTAATTTTAAAATATATTATATATACTTAACTTTAAAAATTTTCTAAATTTGTCCCTGAATATATATGTATACTTATAAGATTAATTTATTTTTTAACTTATATATTTGAATAAATGAACATTTAACTATTCTATATTTTAAGAAAATTATTTTTTCTCAAAAAATGACTCATCAATATAGAAAGATAATTTGATTATTTGTGATAAATAAGTTTTTAGCTATTTAATATGTACATAACAAAGATAACTATTTATCATTGTATTATTTTGAAAAAAATATGATTATCTAAGTTTTTAATTTTGAATTTTGAATTAATGATATTCTACAATAAAAATTTAATAAATTACTTATTTAAATAAATTATATTTCAGTTAGAATATATTCATATATTCAATTCGATTTAGTTAGATTTTTCTATATTAAAAGTGAATGAAATCAAATTAATTAAATTTTATATAATTTTTAATTATTTTTCTCTTTTTTAAATTTAACAAACTTTTTAAAAATGTTTAGGGATCGAAATAATTATTTATCTATTTTTAAATAATAAGATATTGTTCACATAATAGATTGAAAAGAAAATTGAAATTTGAATATTTTTTTTGGTTAAAAAATGAAAAATGGATAGATTTGAAGACTTTTTTTAGTAATTAAGTAAAAAAAAAAAAAAAAAAAGTTCAGCATAATTAACCCTTAAAAAAGGTAAATGAAATGAGGGATACTGAACCCCTTAAGGGTATGTTTGGATGAGGTGTTTATAATGGAATGAAATGAATTGGATTGGTTTAGAAAAAAATTTTATGTTTGGATTGAAAGGGATGAAATGGAATGGAAGGGTTTGAAAGGGTTTGGTAAACCCTCCAAGCCCTTCCAAACCATTAAAATGCAAACACCCCAAATTGGGGTGTTTGCATGAGTTTGGAAAAATTAGGCACTAAAATTACATATTTGCCCTTAATTTAATATCATTTTGTCTTCTTCCCTGAATCCACAACATAAAAATTATAAAAAATTAATTGTTTACTTTTTTTGTGAATAAAAATAAAATATAATTTTTGAATAATAACAATAAATTTCTATTTTAATATTAAAAATTTGATAAATAAAAAAATAAAAAAAATTATATTTGAATGTATAAGGGTATTTTTGTCAATTTTAAGTTAACCTTCCAGTCCATTCCAGTACAAACAAACAAAATTAATTTCAAACCATTCCTTTCCATTCTTACCATCCCAAACATAAATATAATTTAACACTTCCTTTCCAAATCAAACCAATTCATTCCATTCTATTAATAACCCTTCCATTCCATTATAAACACCTCATCCAAACATACTGTAAAATTTTCTAGATTAAAAGTTTTAAGTCATACTTCTTGAATTCTACAAGCCCTAGCCTTAATCTTTAAAAGTAAAGTACTCTGGCCATTCCACATCATAATTCTTCTGAAATGATGCATCCTTGGGTGTTAGATTAATAGAGAACAAAATTAAAAAACAAAATTAAAATGAAAATCAATGCATTCAAAAACTTATCAAGGAAGCAACTACTAAATTCAAAACTTCCAAAAGAATGGGAATAACTTTAAGTTCTGCACAATTTGCAAAAAAGCAATTTATCAAAGGATGACACAATGCAAATTGAAATAGAACTATGAACATAATTAATTTCAACATTTTACATAAAGTTCAAATTAGTCCCCCAAGTTAGGGTCTTGTTAAATGGTAGTATCTGAAGTTTCAAAATGCAGAAAGTATGCAAAAACGTTTGGTTTTTGATTAAATTTTGCTGGTAGTATATTTTTAATGAAATTATTATTGAAAGTAATAACGTAATGGGTAATCAAATAAATATCCTATTTTCTTTCTTTAACCCTTCGAAATCAGTTTTCAGTAATTTCTCAAATAAAAAAGATATGAAAAAATTAGTTCTTAATTCTAAATATGATGTATTTCTTGGTTTTTCAGGTTATTGTAAAGGGGAAAAAACTATAGAATAGAAAAAGTTTTTATCTCTACTAGACGCTAATAGCTTATTCTGAACATATATTGATTCGCGAAAAACAAAAAAAGAAGAAAAGTTCAAAAACGTAAGTTATGATTTGCATATGCTATCACTTGAGTACCATCTTTAGCTATTATCATTAAGATGCTACTTACATGGGTCTGGCATGATATAAAACTTTATAAAGAAAAATTAAACAATTGGACAACCAAGTGGTATCTCATCAATATTATATGGCTGTTTTATCAAACAAAGTTTTTTTTTATATAAAGCATAGTTATTAAAGGTGCAAGGCGCACCAAGGCACTAAGGGGTTCTGGAGCCTAGGTGCAAGGCGCAAGGCGTGCGCCTGAGCGACATGAGGAGCAAAAATAAAAAATTTTAAAAAAATTATAAATTTTATTATTAGACTACTATTAAGGTGACATAATATTATAACTATTAATATTCAATACACATTAACTAATAACAACAGAAAAACATACAAAGAAAAAAAACTTAATAAAAGTTTCAAAATTTAAATACACAAAACTCCTAAGTTTACTAAAGACTTGAAATCCTAAACACACAAGAGCATATTATTTCTTCTTCTTCTTCTTCTTTCTTATTCTTCTTATTTTATTTTTCAGCAGTTTTCTTCTTCTTCTTCTTCTTCTTCTATTTTTTCAGCAGAATTTCTTCTTCTTCTTCTTCTATTTGTTTTTTGGCTGGAGCATATTCCTTTTCTTGGCCTAATCTTCTGTTTTTTTTTTTTTTTTCTACTGCAGAAACAGCCTTATTATTGCTTTTCTTTTGTCTTTTCTTGAAATAATCAGCTGTGGTAAGGTTTACTAAAGGAGCTTTTTAATTTTAAATTAATAGTCCAGATTTACTCAAACATAAAACAAAAAAAAAAAAAGCACAGATTGTCACAAAGGCGCGCGCCTTTGTGACAGCGCACACTTTTGGCTTTTTAAGGTGCTAAGGCTGGCGTGTGGTGCACCTTGCGCCTCAGGCGCGCCTTTAACAACTATGATATAAAGAATAATGTAACTTTTTTTTTTCAAAAAGTTTTTTTGTCACAAACACATGCAAATACTGTTAATAAAACATAGATCTAAAATGGTGAGGTTTTGATGGCCAGAAAGATATCAAAATTCTATAAAATTGTGCTTTTTTGCTATGTTAGTGGAGTCTTTGGATGAAAAGAAATGCAGACAGCTTAATTAGGGCTTGTTTTTCAATTTCTTGGACAAGGTGATGTTTTTAATTTCTGAATGGACTTGTGCTTCTGGAGTCACTAGGGGCTGTTTATCTCCTTGATTAAAGAACCTTACTTTCTTAGAAATCCCAAAATGGTGTGCCATATTGCTATGTTATTTTCCAATACTGGTACACATCGAATTATATTTTAAATCCTGATTTCTATGATGTGCTTATCTGACCAGGATTTGATTATTTGCTTAAATCAAGTGCTTCTGATATGTGGTCCTTGTTTTTAGATTTATTTAAAAGAAAAAACAATATGAAAATTTTAAGGTGCATCTTGTTGTTCTTGGCAAAAGTAAGAAAATGGAAGGAATTGCATTTATGTCTGCCTTCCCTCGCTGTGTGCAGACTTTCAACAGAATTTAGGCTGCTAAGTATTGGTGTTTATCACTGATACCAAGACCTGGCACCAATATTTGCATGTGCCATGACATTTTACATAATTTATTTACTCAGTTTCTTCTCAATTGTAGCATCCATAGTTATTAAAGGCACTAAAAAAATTATAAATTTTCTTATTAGACTATTAGAAAATTGATATAATATTGCAACTATTAATATCCAAAATACATTAGTCATAACAATAAAAAAACACACATGCAGAAAAAAAAACTTAATAAAGATTTCAAATCCTAAACACACAACTTAATAAAGAACGGATTTATTGTCGTGTGATTGTAGAGGCTGGAATTCTTCTATTTTTTTTTTTTTGGTGGCAACTCCTATTTCTTCTCGTGTGATTGTAGACGCTGAGCGGATCTTTTCTTATCCTTTCTTCTTCTCCTTCTTATCATTTCTTTTTTTTTTTTTTTTGGCAACTTGTATTTTCTTTCTCGTTCAGATCGTGAGGCTGGAGCTGATTTCTTTTCTCGTCCTAACTCTTTTTTTTTTTTATGATTTTTTCTTGAAAAAATTAAGTGTGGTAAGGTTTACCAAAAGTTCTTTTTACTTTTTAATCAACGGTTCAGATTTACCCACATATAAAACAAAAAAAAAAAAATACAAATATTTAAGGAACATCACAAAGGCGTGCCTTTAGGGTGCCTTGCTTGGGGCTCAAGGTGCGTGCGACAGCGCCCGCTTTTGGCATTTTAAGGCGCAAAGGCTGGAGCCTGGTGCGTGCCTCAGGCGCATCTTTAACAACTATAGTATTATCTGCTTTTTTTTTTTTTTTTTTTGGGTTTTTTTAATATACGTGTAGAATATATGGTAGTGTTCATGTGTATTCTGTGATTTAAATATTTCTTTTTTGCTTTGTTGAATGACTTTGAAACGATTATGATACATTCGACATGCAGGAAATGTCTCTCTCTCCAAAATGTGTCAGTTACTGTGGTGCAGGAGATTAAAAAACTTTTGCTAGTGAATCCCATGCTTGTTATTGCTACAAAGGCAACCATATTGGGCAATACCTCAGTGAATGAGTCAACTGGTGAGTTGCTGAGACCAAAATGCTGGACTTTCATGGCTCAATTATATTGCTGTTTCGATTGCACGAGAGAGAGAGAGAGAGAGAGAGAGAGATTAGTCTATTTTTTGCTGGGTTAAAATGCATGCGCTGCAATGGTCAACATAGGTGCTTTTGTATCTGTTGACTGGCAAGTGGCAATCACCACTTCTTTTACTGAACTTCTCCTTTTGCCTTGTTCATCTTTGTTGTTGCATAATCTTGTTCTGGTTTTGGCCATTTTCCTAGTGCATTCCTTGTAGAATAATTGTTTGTCCAACAAAGTAATCATCAGAAATTCTTTGTATGCCATATTCTTAAGATTTATTCAGTTGTCCTATAAAAAATTCAGACAATGAAAATTATCATAGTTCATTTAGTGTTTGGATTTGAAGGCTAAGAGTAAGCAATCAGTTGAAACTGAACCAATAGAAACTGAGGAAATGAATTTCAAAAAAAAAAAAAAAAAAAAAAAAAGTAACAAAAGTGAACTTAGTATGAGGACTGAATCAATTTGGTTCATTACGTTGTAATTAGATTGGGTTTAATCTGGTTTTTAAAGTAAGTTTGAATATAAGTAATATATTTTTAATATAATAATAAGTATTTAATAATTTTTATATATTTATTTTTAATATAAATGAGTTTCAAACAATTTTGAATAATTTTGGCTTGATTCAATATAAATTTAATTTACTTTGGTTTGTTTTGATATAGCTTTAGTTTGGTTTGGTTTATCAAAATTTTTTTAGCAAAAAACTGAACCAAATTGAACTTGCTGAAATTCTTTTAAAAAAAAACTGAAACTGAGCTGAAAAACTAAACTGATTCAGTTCGGTTAATTTTTCTTTTTGGTTTGCTCAGCCCTATTGAAGGCACTTCAAACTATTTTGTTCAGTATTCTCATGTAATTTGTTGATGCACGATAATATTTTGGGAAAGGATTCTGAAAAAGGCCATTCATCAGATTCAGCAGTTTCATATGCAACAAATAACATGCAACAGCTTCTATATCGTGAGTTTATGTCTTCTGCCTGGCAGGTAAATATTCCTTGATTGTTTGCACATTTAGATTTTCTTTATTCTGTTTTTTCTTGGGACAGTATATTGCATTGTCTGCCAGGTTGCTGATGGCTGCCAAGGATGACATCTGGCGGTCAATAGACTAATGATGTGTTTATGTGTTTTCCTTATAAGCTCTTCCCATTGCAATAATATTTTTGTCAAAGATTGGAGAATGTTTTCTTGTTTTAAAAAGTGAAAATTATTTTCCCTGAAAATGACGTACTTTCCTGTTTCACCAATTTTCTTGAGTGTTCCAGACACCAGAAAATACGCTAAAAAAAAAAAAAATCCAGCCCTACTTGTTTTTATTTATGTGTTTTATTGGTTAAGTGAGCTCAGGATTTATTTCATTAATTTTCTTTGCTGCCTCCTTCGTATTTTAGAAGTTGAAGTCATAGTGTATAATGTGATGTATCTTGTATACACCTAATTATTAACCCTATTTTTAACTGATATATAATTGTGGATGTTAAGTTGGCTCTCTCTCTCTCTCTTTTTTTTAATAAATAATATAGGTAAAGTTACACGTGAAAAATAGCCAAATGTGATACTGTGTTATACAACTACTGTCACCCAGCATTTTAAGTTTTAATCTTGCTTCTCTACTTTTAATTATGCTGTGTTTGATGCAGTCTTTTGTCACTGTCAGAATACTCTTGAAAGCCACAGGTTCAAAACTTTGTTTTTGCTAAAATATCAACAATTTTTTTCATTGTGTTTATAGTACAATTATCCATATTTCATCTTTTAATCCTAATGTGCAATCTTCTTTTCAGATGACAATAAGTCTGTCTACACGTCAGAATGGTTAATGTCATCATTGAGTTTTGTGGATAAATTTATTGTAAAAGATGTAAGAAAATGCATTTTTGCTTAAGTTTGAATTACATTTTTGCTTAAGTTTGAAAGGAATAATTTTCAGTAGAGCCAAGTATGATAGTTTTCTAATCATTCAAAATATGCAGGCTGGTCTCTTTTGTGTTTCATATTGTGTGGTTGCGCTAAGATAAACTAAGCATTAATACCAGGTGAGAATTGTCTTACATATGTGAACTATCTTGTTTATCTCAGTTTGTATATTTCATTTGCTGTTCATTTCCCCTTTGTTTTTCTAGTGGTTCATAGTGAAATAATTTGCCTGCATAATATTTATCTAGAAGAAAATCAAATTTCTGCTCTAAATTTTTGTTTCCATTTTCTGTGATTTTTCTGATTGAAGATGTAAAACAGCAACAGCATGGAGGTGATTTACCTAAGTAACTACTTGTCTGGTTTTTAGTTGTTGAACAACATTTTCTTCTTGGATTTTTTTTTTTTTTTGGGTATTGACTTGATCTATGAGAATGTAAGAGTTAATTTTTGTATTGTGGTTCTATTGATCTGGTGCAATTAGGCCTACTAACCAAAAACAATTTTTTTTTTTTTTTTTTTTTTGTTGTTTTTCGCGATTCTATTGTGAACTTTTGATGTCGACACCTTTATGCTTTAACTTTCTAAGTTTTGCAATTTTATCATGGATTCGACTTTTAAATCTGGAATTGTTGACATGACAAAAAAAGAAAAACAGCAATATATAAGATTATTTATAGAATGAAGATGTGCCAGGTCAAGAAAAATAAAAATATATTTTGTGGTTTTATCCATAATGCTTTAGATTATTGGTAATGGAGG
Organism: Omphalea diandra; assembly: GCA_949677035.1. Taxonomy (NCBI): domain Eukaryota; kingdom Viridiplantae; phylum Streptophyta; class Magnoliopsida; order Malpighiales; family Euphorbiaceae; genus Omphalea; species Omphalea diandra. The sequence goes on along the minus strand of CATIWR010621982.1, from coordinate 6,592 downwards.
ATATATAATATTGGGAAAATCATGACATTTTTGCTAACTTGCATATTTTATTCGATAAAGTTTTCTATATGCCATATCTTTTTTCTCTGCCATGGCTCACCAATAATTTCTAGTCTAGCTTGGTCTGAGATTTGATCAACAATATAATTGCAATAATGAAAAGTGTACAAAATCGCCAAAATCCAGTGAAATGCAGAGCTTGCATCATGGTAGGTCACAATGAGAAGTTTCGGAAAAACAATTCGGCAAGCACAGCAGCAGGGCCAGCAAGCTCCAGTTGCAGAAACCAGTAAGCAAAGAAACAAATGTTCGTCCTAACCTATTTTGCAACAGAGCACAATAAAGAGTGGTTAATCGACAATAGATGCACTCAGCACCACCTGACAGCAAACAAGCATCTTTAGGAAGCTTGACAGATCCTACTATTCAAGGGTCAGGGTTGGTAATGGTGATATTTTGGATGTCGGGAAGAGAAGTATTGCTGGCGACTTCCAACATTTATTAGACTCATTATCGATGTTCTGTTTGTGCCTGAAGATGATAAAAATCTATCGAATATGGGTAAAATGCTTGAGAAAATGTATCATTTATATCTTATGATTTAATAACTTAAAAAAAATTATTTAATAACTTAAAAAAAATTAACTTTTTTTTGCAAAATTTAATTGCAATTAATGCTTTTAATCGAGTTAATTATGATAATTTAATTGCACCCAAAGCTTTTAATTAAGTCAATTACATTTTAATTTATCAAACTAGTTTTAATTATATCAAAGCGAAAGGAGTAAAATATATATTGAGACTGAATAGCTTTTTTTATTTTTGTCAATTATCAATCATACTCAAAATCAAATTTATATTTTTTACTACAATAGCATTTTTATTTTTAGAGTAGTTAAAATTTAACAATTTTATATTATCAAAATAATTTTATCTTTAAATTTCAAACGTAAAAATTTAAAAATTTTAATCCTTAAAAAATTTCCCCATCTATATCTTTAAAAAATTTGTAAAATTTATTTTTTTATATTTTTAAGTAATAAAAATTTATTTAAACTTTTTAAAATAAAGCATTATACAAATATTAAAAAAATTTAATTGTATAATGGAGAAGATGAACATTCTAAAAAGAATATTCTTCTAACAAGAAAAAGATCAAAGATTTTTTTTTTAAGATTTTTTTTTTATGTTTATTAGTTTAGTTTTGATGGTTTAAATATAAAAAATAAAATTTTATCATTAAGATATAAAATTAATTTAATAATTTATTATATTTTCAATAGAACTTAGATTAAATTAAATTAAAAATTACAATATTATCTTAATTACAATCTAAGATTTGTTTGGATTTAAGTGGACTAGTTAACAAAAAGTATGAGGTTCTTTTGTTTTGAAAGAGTGTAAAGTTGAATTTAGTATAAATATATATTTATAAAATTTTAATTTTAAGTACAAATGAAATTAATTAGCAGATTACAATACAATTGGAACAATTTTTAGTTCTAAATGCAATTGAAAATTTGTAAAACTATTTGAGCTTTATTGATCATTAAATTAATTGATCATGAAGAAAATAGAATCTTTTCTTTTGATTGGAAAATGTTCAGTACTTATACTGTCATTAGTCAAATCACTGATTCTTGACTTGATCATGTCTCTTAAGATGAAAAAAATAGTAGCTTTTCTCTTCACTATAAATAGTTTAGTACCAGTGCTATCACTAGCCAAATCTTTTATTCTTAACTTGTTCATATATATTAAGATGAAAAAATAGAAGCTTTTATCTTGGTTGGAAATAGTTTGGGTGAACACTAGAGTGTGAAAACCTATATAAACGGTTAAGTTTTGTTGTTAACTTTCAATGTGAGATTTCTAGGTGTGAAGTTGTCAATTCAGTGAAGTTAATTGTCTTGTATAACCTGCTAATATCGACCAAACTACGTGGCCTAAAATGATTAATCCAAATTATTGTAACCTTTGTTGTTAACTTTCAATGTGAGATTTTCATAATTCTTAAATATCTCAAGCTAACACCTCTAGGTATAAAAGCACCTCAAGCTAACATGTCGATTACGGATGTTGCAATCTCCCCTCCTTAGACTCATGACATCCTCATCACAAATTGGTTAAGGTTGTTATAATCTCTCCTTCTTAGACTTGTGACGTTCTTGTCATGACTTGACTTACAATTAGACTTATATCACTAGGCTGCTAATTGAATTTTACAGGTATGATATTTTCTCTCATCCAATACTCCTCTACTCTTCTCATCTTTTCACCTTATTTATTTTTCTTGTGTTTTCTCATTTCCTCATCTTTTTAAGGTTAGCTCTAATTTTATTTTATTTTTTTAATTTTTTGCTCAACTTCTCTTTATTGTATAATCAACCTACTTTTAATTAATTATAATGATCATATATGTTTATCATTGCTTTGTCTACTTTTAATTAATTGTGATTATCATTAATATTTTTCACTATTGATTGATAAAATATGAAATAGGATTTACTTTTATATTCCAATCCACTTGGTAAGTGACCCATATGAGAATGAGAGTCTACAAGAATGTGCCTCATATCATTCCCAATCATATTTGCTACAAATACAACAAAAAAAAAAAATTAAGATAAATAAGTCTACTTTTCTTTTTGCTTTAATTTTACTTTTTCGTTTTGTTTTCTACTATATGCGGTGGCTTGTTTTAAAATTTAATTAGATGAAATTATTTGATTTAGTGTTAAAATTAAATTAGATGAAACTATTTGATGTACTGTTCCTCAAACTCTTAAAAGCAATAAATTATTGACACTAAATTTAAAAAAAATCTACTAGGAATAACTTAATAAAAATGTCCAACTTTCAACTTGCCATTATAGAAAGCCTTAGATAGCAGAAAGAAAGAAAGCTACAAACCAATTAGGCATATGTTTCACCCTAACAAAGATGAAAAATAGAAAAATTGTACACCTTAGAAAAGCATAAAAGAGTTACCTAAGCTTGAAGATGTATAACAAAAGAGAAAAGTTTTGTCCATAGATGGAAAATGGCTCAGGTGATTTGGTGTGAGAGTGGCACCAAATGGAGTATGGTTCTATTATGAACAGTATTCCAAAAAGTAACTGATATGGCTGAAAGTGTCGTTATCAATCCATGAGTTTTGAACCCAAATGCATAGTGTGGAGGTTCTCTTACATACATGTGATGCATTTGTCAAAATTGTCTTCATTAGCTAGCTACAAACCTACGAAAGAAACATAAATATTTGAAAATTCTATAGAATTATTAGAGCATCAACAAAGTTAAACAAAGATTAATCGAGTAAGCCAATTGATAAAAAGAAGTATAAATGTATGATTGGCTCTCTCTTCTATCTTATCATTTTTAGATCAGATATTATGTTTAGTTTTTGCTTATGTGTTAGATTTCAATCTTATCCCAAGGAATCACACATGTATGTGGTTAAGAGAATTTTAAACTATTTGCATGGAACATTGCATTTGGGACTTTGTATCCTAGAAATATATCATTTAGTCTTCTTGGATATTCAAATGTAGATTATGCTAGTAGTTGATAAGATAAGAAGAGCACTTTCAAAACTTGTCAATTTATTGGCAAATATTTGGTTTAGTAAAAAGTAAGTTTTGGTTGTCTTATTCACTGCCGAAATGGAATATGTGTAATGGGTTATTGTTGCACCCACATTCTTTGGATGAAATAACAACTCAAGGATTATGACAAAGATATTAATCACATTCCCATCAAATGTGATAACACAAGTGCAATAAATCTTTCTAAGAATCTCGTCCAACATTCAAGAAGCAAGCACATTGACATTAGATATCATTTTCTTAGAGATCATATGTAAAATGGTGATGTGGTCTTAGAGTTCTTTGACATTAACCACCAACTTGTGAATATTTTCAATAAACCCCTTAATAAAGAAAGGATGAACTTCATCCAGAGTGAACTTAAAATGCTTGATAAAAGCTCCTTAGGGTGAAAATGGATCTCATTATGTGCACATGTTATTTCTAATTGATAATTATTAAGATGCTTGATGATTTGTTATGTTTGGCATGCTATATTAGTCAATTTGATATGCATTTAAGCCTTTCTCTGTTCAAATGCATAAATTGATCATCAAAATATAAAATTATCACATTAGGTTTGAGCCAATGGATTTTAAAGGTTGTTTTTAAGTTATTCCTTTTTAAAACACCTCTAAATCGTGACAGAGACATAATCATGGTCGTTATTTTCAATTCAGTATTGACTTTCAAATCGTTCTCTAATAATACTCACGATTCATTAGTTGCCATTACGACAATTCAAAATATGAATTTTTCAACCATTACCCTCATTCCTTTCTAAGATTGTTTCAATCATTACTCAGATATTTGAAAGATTGCAGGCATAACACATGATTCGTGAACGCAACTTATCAATATCTAGTGGTCATTAGCCAGTAGCTCTTCAAATGGTGCAATCACTTATTAATTGGTTTTTTAGCCATTTCTCTTTAGTTTTAACCCTATTTTCTGCTTATTTAAACTTCATAAACTTCTTCCTTTTCACTTTTTAACTTTCCCATCATTCAAACCTTATTTTCTCTTTCAAATCTTATTTTTTCTTCATCTCTTCTTCACTTCCATGGCTTCTAAAAGTTTTCCAAAATAGAAAAAGGCAAGGGTATAACCCAATCCTCTTTCCCTCTTCCTAGAACCTCCTTGCCCTTTGCGCAAAATGAAAAGAGTAACTAGGGAAGAAAAGGAGAGATTTGAGGCATACAAGAAGAAAGTAATTCAAGCTAACAAGATTCCATCAACTTTTCTTCTTACCACTCTTAGATTACAAGAAGAAATAAATGACTTTCTTGACAACTTAGGATGGATTCCCTTCATCTATAGAGAAGAACCAGACTATAAAGACATTGTGCAGGAATTTATATGCACAATGAACAAAAGCAACGATGTCTCTTTAAAAGCATGTATGTTTGGGTTAAATTTTAAATGCTTTGACAAAGAGTTCTTCATCTCTTACCCCTAATTTTGTTCACTCTTTAACTTTCAAAATGAAGAGGACACACCATAACTTTCAACTCCTTCAACTTCATCTTTTATGACTTTTAGCAAACCATTTCAATTGAAAAATGCCATGACCTTAAAAATTCAATAGCCAAAAACATCAAGACCCTTTTTATGTGGCTTTTTAATCGTATTATCACCTTTTCCATCAATGCAAGGGGTGATGACTATAAAAAAGTCTCATAAAAAGACTTATCCTTTCTCTACTACCTTCTTCAAAAACAACCTATCCAAATTGAGAGATTTTTTATCAGTCAATTAAAGTATATAAGTTGAAAGGCTAAGTGCCAATTCCTCCTTCCATCTGACATTATTGCCATGTATAGGCATGTGGGGGCTTTAGCCTTTGAAATTGAAGACCTCACCCCCACTTATGACCTTAATAAAAACTTTCTTAATCTCTTCTATCTACTTACTGCCAAAGCTATTAAGCCAAACACTCATCAATACTTGCTAAGAGCTCAAAGCCTCATTCAACAAGAAGTGTCCCAAGCCTCAAAGGGAAAAAAGCTTGTGATTGAGGAAGATGAAGGAAATATGTCTCAAGAGGAACTTCCACAAGATCCTAAGGGTAAGGGTAAAACAAAAGTATGCATATCTTATTCTAAACCATCTAAAACCTCCTTCTCTCTTAGTAAAATGTCCAAGATATTGAAGGAAGTTGTTAAAGGCTTAACCTTCTTCAACATCTCCATAGAGATGATGTGGAAATGCAAAGCAAACTTGGGATTGAGGAATGCCACCTTCCCGATTTTGCTTTTTTTTTATGATGAACAAGAAGAAGAGGCACACCAAGCAACACCCAATGAAAGAGAGGCACAAGCTCGAGGCAATGTTGAAGAAAAACAAGAAAAGGAAGAAGAAAAAGAAGATAATGAAAAAGCCAATGATGATGATGGTGACATTTCTCCTAATTTATAACTTTCTTTTTCTTTTTCTTTTTTTATTTTTCATTCTCTTCTATTTCACTTTTATTTTCTGTCTTAGACTTGTTTGCGTTATGATCAAACATTTCCATGGTTGGAATTTTGTTTGTCTATTGTGTATGTGTATGTATTCCTATTTCTTTAATGCAATCCATTATGTTTCTTATTTTCTTCTCTCTTGTGAATTGTGTTATCTTTTATTGGATTGGTTTGTATTTCTCTCTCTTTTTAATCTTGCCAGAGGGGGAGAAGTTTTATGCAAAGTTATAAAGTTTTATGCAAACATTTCTATATAACAATTATTGATCATGTTGCATATAAATAATGATGTTAATGAAAGGAGAAAATGAATAATGAATAAAATAACCTTTTTGATATACTTATATAACTAAGGGGGAGTATACTTTGAGGGGGAGCATTTTTCCAATATTCAACTTAACCATCCTTACACTAAAAGTGATAACATTCACACAATGTAAATCTTATCCTTTACATAATTCAATCTAGTTACATCTTATCCTTTGCATAATTCAATCTAGGTTGTCAAAATAAAAAAGGGGGAGATTATTGGACTAGGTTGGT
>CATIWR010621952.1:0-22307 GCA_949677035.1 Omphalea diandra | reverse complement strand
CTTTATGACAAAAGAAACATTTCGCCTTACTTTTGTGGATACTCCCAAAATCTTCTCCTTTCTTGGCTTGATTCCTACCATGCCATTTAAAATTCTGATTCCTTTTAGGAGCATAATAATTAGGTTTAAACTTACCTTTATCCTTTTTAGGATTAGCCCTAGGATGTGTCAATAACATAGCAATCTCACCCTTTTCTTTCCTGATTTTCTTTTCTTCAGCATCACACTTAGTTATAAGGTCATTAATGGTCCAGGTAGTGTTTTGGGTGTTATAGGCAGTCTTAATCTGGCTGAATTCAGGAGGTAAGGTGTTTAAAGCTTGGTGAACAATAAATTCATCAGAAATCTCAAGTTTAAGACCCTTAAGTCTGGTTTGGAGGTGAACCATATTTAGAATATAATCTTTCACATTTCCACTATGGTTATATCTCATACTGGTTAACTGACTCATTAGGGTCCTAGTCTTAGCCTTATCGGATGCAAAGTATTTATCTTCTACAGCAGCAAAAAAGATTTGGTAGTAACATCAGTGGGCAAACTACTCCTAAGGTATTCAGGAATAATTTTCCTCATGGCCATTAGACTGAGACGATTTGATCTCTCCCATTTGGCTTGCACTTCTTTTTCATCAACATTACTCTCACGAATGGGTTTAGCAGGCTCGTTTTCATAAAGGGCATAATCAACCTCACCCATTCTCAGGACAAATAAAATGTCATCTTTCCACATCTTAAAGTTGGTGCTAGTCAAGAGTTCTATAGTCGTAGTTCTATTATTGAGACTAAAGGAGACTATTTGAGCAAAACAAAAGCATGTATTAGAATTGAGCTATACGCAAAACAAATTTGCAATTTACACAATCTAGAAAATTTTAGCACCACTACATATTCCCCTTTGGGCAGAACATGCACAAGCAATAGAATTTCTAGTTATGAACCTCATAATTGAGATCACACTAGTTTCGAAAAATCTATCACATTTGGGCAGACGAACTCTCTAGACTAATGCACCTCTAAGCACAAATAACTTCATCTCAATAAGCTCTCCCAAAATCAATGCATCTAATATCCCCCTTTGGACAGGTTATTATATTCATTAATTTGAAATTTTCATTCGAACAAGCACTCTTAAAATCAATGCATCTAATAACCCCCATTGGGCAGGTTATTATATACATTGATTTGGAATTATTTCTTCGTAATAATTAAAAATAACTCTACGAATTTCAATAGATGTCCCACTTTGGCTGTAACTCCCTTATCAACCCATAAAATTATTTTTAATTAGAGATTTCTAATAACCCAGTTAAAATATATGCTAAACACAAACATATATTTCAAAAAGATATACAAGGTACCAAACATAAAATACTTCAATTTTAAGCACATGATTATTTTCTCATATATGTGTGCAAAATAAATATATATAATCTATTTATTTAATTTTATCACAAATTTAATATCACTAAATAATAAACAGATAATCAATTATATACATAAAACAACTAAATATTAATATATATATATATATAAATAATTATTAAAATAAAAATAAAATATGTCATGATGTTCATGAATATAAGTTGCTTATCTAAATATTTTCTCGCATAAAACTACAACAAATAAATCACTTAGCTCAGACGGCAAAGCCTAAAGCCTTGAGGTTTGCGGTCGTGGGTTCGATACCTACGACATGCATCCTTTTCCCTTCCTTTTGTTTTTTTTTTTGTCACAGAATCTGATCTTGGATCGGAGATGGATTTCTTCACCGGATCACGATTTCACGGACAAGGGCATGACGCACAATCAACACAAAACAAGAATCATGGTTTCATCACAGAATCGTGATTTCACCGGCAAGGACACGATGCATAATCAATACCAAACAATAAACAAATATCAAAGATTCCACCTCCCTATACAACACAATCCAAACATCAAAGATTTCACAATCCCTATACGGTTCTGTTTTCAAATAAACAACACAATCCAAACATCAAAGATTATGCGGCGACGAAAAAATGGGACCAGATCCGTGTCGAAGGCTGTGGTCACGCAGTTGGATTTTGGGACCAAAAACTTATGTTTGCCTTTGTGCGTTACAAAAAAAAAAAGAAAGAAGGAAAGAGAAAAAAAGTTTGCCGAAGAGGAAAAAATTGGCAAAAGTGGGTATCAAACCCACGACTTATCAAGGCATCCGCGCCTCACCAACCGTCTGAACTAAGCAAATAATTTGTTACGATGGAGGGCAAACAAGTATATAGCAAATCACTACAGTTGGTTATCAAAATAACAATATATATATATTTTTTGTTATTATCAATACACAATATTTGGGGTTCTAAACCATGTACAATTTCATGCTCTAATACCATATGTAATAAAATATTTGGATCTAGTACATGAATTTAGAACACCATTCTCAGTTAAGCGGAAGCAAATTGCATACCTGTTTGCGCGTTAGATCCCGAATTGTTCTGTGCCATTATTGCAACCACTGAAAAACAAACACTTGGATAATAGGTCAGAAGGGTTGAAAAAGAAAAATAGGTCTTCCTTTCCTTGACCTTCTCACAAGACGACTACAATGGGCGTAACAACTAGGGTTGTCAATCTGAAGGCAGGAGAGAAGACCTAGTCTATTCATAATAAATTTTAACAGGCCTACCCATCACAGGTCTATATTAAAATAGGCCTACACTGTTTTCCATATTGGCCTACAAAAGGTGTCACAAGCCCATAACTCAATTGATCACATTTTAATTGGGCTTACCCATAATCAATAAACTATATTATTCAGTTCGTTTTATAAATAATTAAAATAAACTCATAATTACTATTAACCCACATAAAAAATTCCAACAAATACCTCAATGAAATTGATCGGAATCATCACAAATGAAGTGCTAGCTTGATTATAGTCAGACACATGACATTATAAAGTGATGATTGGATGTTAGATAAGGTGAATGGAAGAAATAAATAGAAGAAAAGAAGAAAATAAGTTTAAAGAGATGTTGGGTTTCTTTCTCGTAAAAACTGAGAGGAGAATAAGAAGGGAACAAAAGCGGAAAAAATAAAAAAAGGCGATGAAGAAGTGCAGAAGAAAATGTCAAATTCAGAAGCATTAGATGCTACTGCTCGAACAACATAATTATCAAGTGAAATAAATAATCTTGATATCTTCTGCCGCTTTTATGGTAGTCTAACCTGACTATACACTTCAAGGACAAAAACAAATAATCCTAATAGAATGTTCTAAAAGTGCGCTCAAAAGTAGATACGATTGGTATATTTTGTTGAATTTTGATAATTCTGGAGTTATTTAGGTTTTGATTGTGGATTTTTCTTTTGTGACGTTTGATTAAGGATACATTCTGCCAGATCTTTATTTAGCATAGTGAGTGGTACAATCAACTGATAAAGAGACAAACTTTGAGGATAAGGAATGAGAAGTGTGAAAAAAAAGTGAGCAATAATGAGGCTACAACAATAAGACTGAAGTTATAATGCCAAAGCAAGAAATCTTAGTTTTGAAGACTAAGTTGAAGAAAGCTCTTAAAGTTTGTAGGAAATTCAAGTAACAAAGGAACTTTATTTTGATATAAATTATTGTGGTAATATGCTTCTCATTTGGTGTATTTTGTGAAAGAAAAATAGGAAAGTGAGGTAAGCAGGTTTATTTGGTATAATTAAAAGAGTGGATATGTATTGATTCTGTTTTAGGTATAATTTAGTAATACAAGCTTTAGCTTAGTGTAACTTTTAAATTAATGAAGAATATATGTTGTTGTTTAGCACAACCTTTTTTTAGTAATGTGAATGTTAAAGTCTGCATCTATATTATTATTAAAATAAACTTGCATTGTGAATATCAAAATTTTAAATTCCTTAACAATGTCAAATTTTACAAATATGACGCCTATAATAAATTAACAAAAGAAAAATGATCAAGGTGTTGTATTTTATTAACAATATCTCCCATTAACAAACAAAGAAATTACAGTAAAAAAAAAAGAACTTATATTATGGAAGTTAAAATTTTATCTTTATTTACACAAAAAAATATTAAATATAGAACTTGTATTACAAATGTAGAACATTAAGTAAATATTGTTGTAAATACCTTTATATTTCGCTTTTATAAAAGAAATTTTTGCCTTTACAATATAATTCAAAGGCCAATTTCAGAGTCTAAATAGCTTTGACATAAAAAATAAAAAATAAAACTAAATTAATAAGTCATAAAATGCTCATTCATTTAAATCAGAAAAAAAAAAAAAATACAAGTTCATTCATAAATGATTATCCACTAAACCCAAACAAAAACTAATCTTTACTAAGTTTGTCTCGTTGCTACATCAATGCTCTTCTTATTTATGGTAACAACCTTTTTTCCCTTTCATTACAGTCCTCCTAGGTACTCATAATCTGATAATCATTGAAAGTAATTAATAAACAGAATATAACTATTCTAATCCTCTTTCACTTACGCACATATAATGATATAACTAAAAAGACAAAACTAATTATTAAATAGCATAATCACTTATATTTTCCAGATCAGTTGGATTTCTCTTCAGAGATGCCCATACATTTCCATAGGCCAAGATGTTCCTTTTTGAGTAGTCCTTGAATTTATAATATGCCTTACAGAAGCACTTTGTATCTCAATAAATCTTGGAGATGTATTAAATGCTGCAGTTCTTATATATGCTTTTGGTTTTCCATTTATGGTTCTAGATGTGTTAATCCCCTTATTCTCTCATTGGCTTAGTGGTGGTTGTGCTTATTGTCTTATTATTATTATTATTATTATTATTATTTATTTTATGAAATCCCTTAAGAAACATTTGATTGAATGCTTGTTGTCCTTTGCCTTTTAGTTTTCTTAAAGACTAAAAATAAGTCATCATAATCCTAAATCTAGTCATTAAAATATGCACAAAATATGATGGATAATAAAATACCTATATTGCATTTGTTCTTTTTAGACAACCTATCTTGCATGTCATGATTTTTCCCTTTCTTAAAGTCTTTCCAACTTTCTTAAGCTCATTCTTGTCCTTCCCTCCTTACCTTCTTGGGTTAGTTTGAGCCTTTCTTGAATGCAAAGAGAGACAATAGCTTTAAGACCTATTTTTGGCCACATCATTCTCCCTCTAATAGGTTGCAAGCACACTGCATATGGTTAACATACTTTTCAACTTTCTGTTGTGCACTATAAATTGCCTAAATAGCATGGGGACATAAGATTCCTGTTAAATCTCATTCCCTATAAGAGTTTGTCTTTATCTACAGCTAAACTTCATGTCTTACATTTTTATCGTATATATATGCTACTTTGCAACCTTCATCTCCATTGAAGTGACTTTAGATTGTTTTTCTCTATCTTCTCCATTGCCTTTGGAGAGACATCATATCTATAGGTCTCCATAAAATTTCTCTCAGTAGATATCCTCTTCATAACTTGCACCTTGATCTTTTGAAGCAGTGTAATGATGGACTAGCACCTTGCATCCAAAATCCAACCATTGAAAGCCTGTGCTAAGTTGTTATCAACTATATTCCATTTCGCCTGTGTCCTAAAAATACCTTGACCAAATTGCATTCCATTATATCTTGCCCGACCTCTTCTATTTTTTTTTTCTTACATTCTGTTTAAGTTTAGCTTCAAAAGTTGACATTTGCACGTCTAAAAGCCAAATTTTCTTCTTGTCCTATCCACTTCTTAGCCCAAGCTGCATATATACATACATGCCTTGCCCGTCTCCATAAAAAGTTTGTCAGTAACCTCCATGAAATTCAACACTATCTCCACCATTTAACTTACTATAAATGTCATTCACTTGTCTATCAATACTCACCTTTGCGAATCCTCTATTAACGAAGTCTTTGTAATACAACTGGCCTGTCTTTTTATACTTTAATTCCTTCGTATAGGACATTATAACAAGAAATAAGAGTCTATCTATGTTTATTCCATATTCAATTACATCTTTCACCTTACGTACAAAAACCCATTGACCTTCTTTGAACTTTAAAACTATCTTTACGATTAATTATGAGTTCAACACATATTTGAAACATACCATTCTATAAGAAAAATACAACAACAAGATAACATTTGAGTCACCATCGACAACAATATGTATAATATCATTATTTTAACAAATAATAAAACCCAATTTCTCTTTAACAAAAATGGTCCACAACCATGCAAATAAAAAACAAACCTTTCTTTTGGACCATAAATAACATATAATACACAAATAGAGTAATTTTGAAGAGACTTTCACTGGGGACCATAAACAACATATAAGATACAAATAGAACAACTCTAGAATAAAGTAGTAACTTGATATCAATTCGACCAAATAGGTCTACCACTATAATAAAAAGCCTTGTTATTGTTCTTTAATCCCTCCAAATAGGTCCTCTATGAACGTTGCAAGGTCCACCGTAGCAGTGATAGGGTCAACCAAAGCTCCAACACCGGATGCTTCCTAAATCAGCAATAAGGATTTAAGAGAGGGAGATGTAACATTATATTTTAATTTGGGTAAAAGACATAGGGATTTCTGTCTAAAAGTGATACATTTGATGATGTCAGTATTCACTTCAATCCAGTTAATTTTATTTCTTTTTTTTTTTCACACGCATTTAATAGCTCGTTATAACACTCTCTAATAGAGTGTTAAAAAAATATGTGAATTAAAGAATAATCGTTTAAGAATTCACTATAGACAGAGTAAAAATATAAAGATGCCACATTAAATTTATATAGTTTTTCACTATGTGATGGTGGAATAATACTGTCCTAAAAACACATACTATCTATTCAAAATATATGACGTATAAATACTTATAAACTTTAATTACATTTTACCTATTTATTGTATTCTTAATTAAATCTTTTCTCTTATACAATGATAATAATTAGTGGAGATAATTATTTTAAGAGTATGGTATTTTCTTTATATATTAAATATATTTTTTACTGTATAAATGCTTTAAATATCATATATTTAAATTGACTGTTTTGAAAAAAAAATAATAATAAAAGAAAAGATTAAGTTGTCTTCGAACATAGCCTTCAAGGGTCATTTCCCCTCGTCCAACCTCCTAATACTGGAGGTGACGTCACCGCCGGTAACAATGTGCGGCTATCTGATCTCTCTAAACCTTTACGTCCTTTTCCTTCCCTTTTTCCTCTTTTATCCTACGCCCCCCTTCCCCCGGCGCACTTTAGCTCCCCCTCCCCCGTCCAATGGATCCCACCCGGTCCCTCCAGCTCACCACCCGGCGCTCCACTGGCGGCCGTGAAGACTGCTGGAGCGAAGGCGCCACGTCGACTCTAATCGACGCCTGGGGAGACCGTTACGTTAACCTAAACCGCGGAAATCTCCGTCAGAAAGACTGGAAAGAAGTGGCAGACGCCGTAAACGCCCGTCAAGATGGCGTTAAACCGAAGAAAACCGACGTCCAGTGCAAGAACAGAATCGACACGTTGAAAAAGAAATACAAACTCGAGAAATCGAAACGGCCGCCGTCCAAATGGCCGTTTTATTATCGTCTTGACTCTCTCATAGGCATCACCCCTACATCCTCCAATTCTAAAAGGAAACACCCTGCCGCTATTACGTTGACCGTCAAATCGTCTAAATCAAACCCTAGAATTCCAGAAATTGTATATTCTTCAAATTCGACGGCGGATGATGAAGTTGATGATGACGAAGATGATGATGTGGGGTTTGATGAGAGGGCGGTGAAGAAGGAACATAGGATGGAAGATGTAGATTATTCTGATGGAGCTGCGTGTAGGGAATTGGCAAGGGCGATATTGAAATTCGGCGAGATATATGAGCGGATTGAGAGCTCGAAACAGCAACAAATGGTGGAGTTGGAGAAGCAGAGGATGGAGTTTACTAAGGAACTTGAGTTTGAGAGGATGAATATGTTCATGGATGCTCAATTGGAGCTCGAGAAGCAGTCCTTTAAGCGTGCTAAGTGCGCATCTTCTGGTTCCTGTTAGTTGTGATTTTGTAGTTCGTTTGTTTGTTGGTATTTGATTTTATTAAATGGAAGTGAATTTGTTTATTTTGTTGATAATGTTGGTTTGAAAGGATGGTTTGTTTATAGCATCGTGATTTTGTTTGTAGGGTAATTAGTTGGCAGTTGATGCAGATTGTGCTTGTTAGTTTCGATGATTAGCGTTTTTTTACTTTTTGCTGTGCAGTTCTTCTAAGCATTGAATTGTGCAAAATAAGCATCTTCTGGTTCAAAAAGATATCTGATTTATGGTTTCGTTTGGCTGTTGCGTTATTTGGTATTGAATTTTATGAACTGGAAGTAAATTTGTTTGATTTGCTTGTAATATTGGTTCAAAAAAGATAGCTGATTTATAGTTTCATAATTAAATTTGCAGAGTAATTGGTTGGCAATTGGATGCAGATTCTGTGTGTTAGTTTTGGTGATTAGGTTTCTGCTGTGTTCAAGTTTGTTCTTTTTTTTGTTTTATTTTATTTTTTGGGGGAGTTCTGTTAATTGGTGGTAGGATGTTGAATGGGATTGGTTACTTTCAAGTTCTATTTTGTGTATACTTAGGCGATTTTTTCTTTTTAGTTTAACATGAATTTTGAAGCGTGCAAATGGAAGTTCTTGGGTGTGAAGTGATTGAAGGAATAGAGAGTTATATGGATATCTGAAATGTTTTTTAGCCAGTCTTTATACGTTTTTTTATTCCTGATATAGTGAGGGAAAAGCAGGAGATGTTCTTTAGGATCATTCTCTCTCTCTCTCTCTCTCTTTTTTTTTTTTGGTGGTTTTTGTATTTATGAGTTCTGTAAAGTTTATGCAAGTAATTGAGGACTTACAAGTTTCCAAGATTAAAACTTAACTGATTAACTGAGCTGATGCAAGTATGCATGTGTTCAACCTTTGTTCTTCTGGACATATGTTGAGATTGCAGTTAGCTGCTTTGTTCATGACTTACTCAAACTTTGCCTATTCTACCAAGATCTGAGTATGAAACAGAACAAGTTTGGGTTGAACATGCATAAATTATGCTTAAACTATTACATTGGGCTTAAATCTGTCCAGCCTGATGTTGCTTACAAGAAAATTAAGTGCTTTGAATAGTATGAACAGTTTGCTTTTGTCTTTTACAACATCAGAGATGGAGAGAACTCACACCAGGTTAAAAATCCTGAATGTGGACAGAATGTTTGATGTTCCTTTTTTTTATTGTTTTTTTTATTTTTAATAATTAGCTTTTTGTTTCTTAACCACGAACTGTGATGTATCAATCTTGCAATGTTGTCAACAGTTTTTAATATCTGCTAGTTCTCACTTCTTACCTGAGCTATGAGACATGCTGTGGAATAGAAGGCAGTACATGCACTTAGAATGGTCTGTTTGTACACACATATTTATAATTATTATCGTATAAGTTTAGATTTTACAATATAGAGCATATAAGTTCTGCTTGTCAGTCCATCTCTCTTGTCTTCCTCTTCAAGATGCATATGCATGCACTAACTGACACTTATAGACATGCACGTGATTGTGGGTCTCAGCATGTACACAGACTCACAGCTTCCTACTGGCTCAACTTTGTGCTGTACCATTTCCATTATCATCTTCAGTCTATTGTAATCTGCTATCCTGGCTTGAGGATATTCTTGTAATTCCAATGTAGGAAATTAGAAATGCTTCTACGGTAGGTCAAATTCAGTGTAATGAAATGTATCGAATGAAGATCCAATAGAAGTATTTAGCTAAGAATCCATTTGATTTCATCACTCGACATTCATTTACATCAACCAAGCATAGCTTTAATGTTGCCATTAAACTTGATATTGTCATGCACTCAATGTCTACTGAGCATTTGATGGCGGTGGATATTTTGAACAGGCAAGAGGTTGTAGGTGTACTATAATCAGTGAATTCCCCACCAAAACCCTCTTATGATCGTTAGTTCAAGACTGACATTTCTATGTCACATTTCATCGGGACTCTGTTACATCATCAACATTTTCAGATGTGGAGCTTTTTAGATGATTAGTGCGCAGTGTATTAGATGATTAGTGTGCAGTGTATCTATTGTTGTAACGTTATTCAATGTAAATAATGAACTTGTTCTGCTACAGATCATGTACTTCCTAGTGCTGTAAACTTTAACCTGTGTCATCTTCTTCCATTCTCGGGCATCTTGGCATTTCTCAAGTGATGAATATGTCATAAGGATGTCTCAATAAGGTTGATGCTGATTAAACTAGTCTCCTTTTCAAACGATGTTCATGGGGCACTCTTCCATAAAGGGGCAATTGAGAAAAAGTAAATTGATCTTTTACTATTTATCACCGATTTAAAGGGTTTGTCGGTCTGAATTCATAGGCATTCCCCCCAAGAATTTAGAGGTGATGGTATGGGTTTTATATAAAAAACCTTTGCTCAATGCTGGTGCAACTTTCTCAATGTTAACCAAAAGCCATAAATTTTGCTTTGCTTCATTGCATTATTGCATTTTGCTTTTGGAAGCTGATATACCAAAGTCTCGCATTTTCTAGAGATGGAATTTTGCTGTTATAATTTTCCAATATAATTTCTTTTGACATTATTTTATTTTATTTTTTTGAGATTTTTCATGATATTTTTTGGAATTTTTCGATTGACCAAAACTAGAACTTGAGCCAAGTAAGATAAAAGCTTATTATCTTGCCATTAAATCATTTAAGACTCAATGTTTATTATAACAATTATATAAAAAAAAGTAAATGAGAAATAGGGTTATCTAAAACTTTATTTCAAATTTAAATTTATTAATGATTGTCCATTCAGAGTTTTTAAACATATTTTTGAAAAATTATTTTTTTTATAACTTATTATATATCTCACTCAAAGATTTTTTTTTTCTTTTGAAGTGAAATTTTTTGGCTGATATAAGAAAATATTTCTATCTCAAATATCAAGTGTTGATCGCTATAATATCAATATATTAAACAGTTGTATAAACTCATTTATTTATACAAAAATTTTTAAAATTCAAAATTTTATATTTTACATTAGTTTCAAATATTATTTTGATATTTCAATATTTTTAAATATTTCAAAATATGTATATTAAGTTTGATATGCATCTTTTATGGATTTTGATTACAATGCATGGAAAATTGAGTTGGAGAGAGTGAAACCTTATGAAAGTGGATGCATATCTTTGGATTCTCTTTGCACAATAAAGTGAATGGCCTCTTGTGTGGTTGGCGACATCATTAGGCAAATGCTCATGGTGCATGGTACTTGATAGCTTTGGGACTTCTAGTTTTAGTACTATGCCGTATCACTGTTGCCTTTAAAGGGGATACACCCACTAAAATTCTTGTTTGGAAGAATTTGAACAGGTCTCCAACAGCTTCATGTGATCTTTGCCTACATATGCAAGATAAGATGACTAATTGGCTTTGGCTTAGTGGTGCCAGCATTATTTCCAAATATAAGATCATTAATTGACTTTGGCTTGATATTAAAGTTATCTTTAGATATCGTAAGTTCAAATCTGAATCAGAGTCTAATTAATTTGATAAAATTTTAAAAAGTAAATGGCAATATTATTTACCTCCAGTGTGAAATTACCATGGAAGACAATTGTGGAATATGCAGAACTAATTAAAGAGTGAATAAGTAAAATAACGCTTCTATATTATGATCACTAGTTACTTCTTAATTGGGAACATAGACTGAAGGCCATGTTCTTGAAATCAGCAGTGACAAGAAAGAAAGAAGCGAAGGGGTATGGGAAGAAGCAGGTGGAGACACAAATATCAAAATATATATGGGAATTGGCCAGAATCATGAGTCATGAATCCATCTTGGCTCAACTCAGATGAATTCTGACTAAAACTGTCAATGAATCCACCACAAGCAGGAAGTTCAAGGAAAGTAGAACAACTCATGCTACTACTACTGCAATCATTCAAGAAACTAGAGGAAGAAGTATTAGCAGTAGTAGTATACTTAGCCAAACGAGCTCTAGCTATAGCAAGATCAACTTGTAGCTCAACCATCTTTCTTTGTAAAAAAGCTATAGCACCAATGCAACCATAGACAGGGTCTCTTAGCCTTGCTTCAGCTTCATAAGCTAGAGAATTGACGGCGTCTTCACGTTGCTCTTCAGGAACCTCTATTAGGATCTTGCTCACATTGCTTGCACCAAAAACTTTGTGCACTTTGGCAAACTTTTTAGACTCATCAGATAGAAAATATGGTGCGAATATGCAATTGGGTATGCATCTTCTTTTCAAGAACTTGCAGGCTGCACAAGAGGAGCTTGAACGAGGCTCATGACTCCTCATTGCTCATTCATATCAAATCCACTTGTTAGCTTGTGTGTTCTCTGTCCTCCTCCTTATCTATCATATATAAGTAGTCTTGCGGCAAGTTTGTATTACGAAAAAAATTTGTCTATCCAAGAAAAGTACGATGGAGGCCTATTAGCTCAGCTGGTTAGAGCGTCGTGCTAATAACGCGAAGGTCGCAGGTTCGAAACCTGCATGGGCCAACTTAACTTTTTTTATAATCAATTGATAGCTTGTTTAAATCTACTTAATTTATTTTATTCTATTTAACTGATATAAACATGATCAACCAATGATTTTTTCAACTTTTTTTTTTATGACAAATTTAATCATGCAATATACAAGATTCTATGAAAGCTGGATTAAAAACATAGGCAGGGAACGCATGGTAAATATGGGTGTCCATGTGTTGTTAGGAAGTGGGATGGGTCCAAAATAATTGAGTACGGGGAGAGGGGCAACACTAGATGTATTGGTGGTCTTCAGAGGAGAAATGATAGTTCATCAATGAAGATGGGATGTTTCATTGCACTTCATTGAAGAAAAAGAAACGAAAATTTCACAAGAAAAAGCAAACTAACCCTTGAAGAAAGCTGGCCCTATCCACAAGATGGAAACCTGGAGGAGTATGAAAAAAACAATTGAAAAGACCAGATAGGAATCTATTATCAATTAGTGGAGCCGCTTGAAATATCACTCTATTTACACTATGCTTGCGATTTTTTCTTCCTCTCTCCATATTTGATAATATCATCATAATAATAATGTGTTATGCTAATGAAGGAATTTTTTTTAATATTTAGTTTAAAACCTTTTAGTGAAGGTTTTTTTGTATTTCTTTTGTGTTTAGTCAATTGAGAAACTTGTCCTTTATTAGGAACTCTAGCTTTTAAGTACTATTGAGCTAGATTTCTTCTTCAAAAAGCCTATATAATAAAGCTTGGATCTAAGAAGTTTAGCTCAATTCTAAAAAAAAAAAACTGAATTCAATTTTGAATATGAAATCATTTAAAAAATTTTTAATTTTAATTTGATTTGGCTCATAAATAAATTTGAATTGATTGAATTTTTATTTTACTTGTAAATTGATTTAAATAATTTAATTTAGATTATTAAAAATATTTAATTTTATTTAAAAATTAAGGCTCCGTTTGTTTTGTAGAAAATATTTTCTAGGAAAATAATTTTCTCTGTTTGATGTATCTAGAAAAATTAGTCAACGAAAAATATTTTTCTGGTCAAAGGAAAAAATTAAGTCACGAATGACTTCCCGTTTTAAAAATAAAAAGTCATTTTTCAAATTTTGACAAATTTATCTAAATAAAAAATAAATCATATAATTAGTCAATGAAAACTATTTTTCTGGTCAAAGGAAATACTAAGTTATTTTTTAGAAAAATGACTTACCGTTTTGAAAATAGAAAATCATTTTTCAAATTTTGACAAATTCATTCAAATGAAAAAATAAATTATATAAATATATATATTTATTATTATTGATCGTTTTTAACTATTGATATCTATCACCAGTCACCGTGAGCTGACAGTAGTAGCTGATGATTGGTGAGACCCATAAAAATTATTTTAATGTATTTTTTCTTATATTAAATAATATAAATATAAAATATTTATGACTTAAATTTTATTATAATCTTTTAAATCAAAGAAAATTAATATTTTTTGTAATGTGTTCCAAACACCAAAAAATATATTACTCATAAAATATTTTCTCAAAAAATATTTTTTTAGAAATTATTTTCCTCAAATAAGTTGCTGTCCACGAAACAAATGAAACCTAAAATAATATTTATATTTAAAAAATCAAAATTATGAGTGATACAATTCAATTCATAAAATAACTTACATTTTTTTTTTAAAGTCTTGACCATTGATCCAATCGATTCAATAGCAACCTAAAATAATTCTATCCAAACTTGTAAAAGAAAAGATACCTCAATCTTTTTACCACCATTAATTAATATTTTTTCGACACTCATCATTTCTACATCGTTTTTTAAATTTAATATTTTAAAAAATTATATGTTATATTAGATAATTCATTATAACAAATTAAAACAAATGAATACTATGTTTTATAATCTTTAGAATATGTTTACACCATTTTCTTAAAAATGTAAAGAGCGAAACAATTTCAAATTTAAATTTTCACTCAATTATTGGATTGAAAATTGGACTATATCTAGTTATCAAACCCATAACAAAAGAAATATATGTGCTTTTATGTGAAGCATAATTTATACCTTTTAAAATTGTTGCTAACAAAAGTAAATTTTTCTAATGGAAAAGCATTTTTATTTTTTAAAATAAATAAATTTGTTATGTACTTTGCAAAATAACAAAGAAAATTATGACAAGTAAAATAAAAAATAACTAAATTGGACTAAGATGCTGAAATTGTTTTTAACCAAAGTGAAGTAGATTAATTGATTGATAAGATTGTAGGTCTTTCAATTTATTTTTGATGTTTGTGTCTATCAAAATGAAAGTGAAGGTTCGACCAAGAAAAAAAGAAAGTGAAGGGAAAAAGAAAATGTCATTTCAAACAATTTTGTGGCAGGGAGTGGAAAAGGGAAAGTGATGATAAAAAAATCCTTCAATGGTCCACTTGTTTAATGCCCATCCTTTTCCCATGATTAAATCACACGCCATTTTATGACTTATATCATATATAGAAATGAAATGGCAATAGAATATGGAATGGATCAATTTTATCCATTATTCTTTTTTGATATATTTTCAGAAAATTAGAGTATAATGTTATTAGATTATGAAGTACTAATACTTCAATTTTAATTTTATATCTATATCATATTATGTTAATATTATTGTTTTAATGATATTGATGTGTGTTAAGTGCTAAATTTGTATATTTCATGTTTTATTTTATATCATGTTTATGTCAATGTGGTTAATATATAGTGTTCTAATGTATATGCTCTTTAAATAGATATAATAATTTTTAATTTAATTTAAAATTTTGGTATGAACTTTTCTATAAAAGTGATCCAAATCTAAAATGGCTTGAAAAATTTGATAAGAGATCCACTTGAGTTTTTTTGGGCATGATTTGTTGTGTGGTGATAATGACTATAGCTTGACTTGGTGTTTGCTAAAACAATCCCACCATTATTTTCTCCTTTTAAATGACATGAAAGCATTTGCACGTTCAACATTTGACTTGAGATTGATAAAGAAATGGGCCTAGTTGATGCTAGAGTTGGTATCTCAAAATCCAATAAATATTTGCTTCCTAATATCTTTTTAATAAAATGAATGGTACGGATTTTAGGAAGTGCATCAGAGCATTTCAATTAACACTTAACATCATAAAATTTGACTAAAATATTATTTAAGATAAAAAAATAAATTATAAAATAGAAAATCTATCCAATTAACTCTTGAACTAAAATAGCATAGATAAAAAAAAAAGAGTTTGAAACTATCATATTTCACAGATAAAGGGTAATTGTTTTATGAGTCATACTCTATTACCCTTTCGATAAATATAAGTGGCGATAAAACTGATGAAAAACTTGAGTTAAACATAGAAACCAATTAAAAAGCACATATCAAGGAACTCTCAAGCTTTTAGTTTTCAAAAGCTTAATAACATATATCGAATCACTCTCCAACTAGAGCCTATGCCACCCATACTCTCAAGCTTTATCAATAACATAGATTGCAGCTCTTATTAATTCTATCTCGAAAGCAAAACCATTTCTCATAGGAAGAGCAAAGCACTCTTTAACAAAACCCTTGCAATTACGAAATACACCACTCTAGCCAAAGCAAACTAGGAGCTCCGAAAGGTGAACCCTTAACCAACTAGGAGGAGGGGATTGCCAAAAGAGAACTATAGGCAGTCCCAACATTAGATATTTCACATTCCTTCACCACCCTGTAAATGAACCATAGCGAGCTAAAAAGAGAAATATAAGTATCTTTAAAAGCAAACTGATTTCTGGCATGCCAAATGGACCAAAAGACGGAAACAATGGCTGTTATGAAAAATTTGCTTCCTAATATAAAAATATAATATTCTACTTAATATAAATCATATATAAAAAGTTTATTTTTATTAATAAAATTTTTATTTGAAATAAATCCTAAACTAATAGAATTATTAATACAATTGAAAATTTAGATTTCAAAAAATTCATTTCAGATTTTAAAAAATTTAAATGAATTTGAATTCTTGTTTTAATAAATCTCTTGTTTGGAAAGATTATACTTAAAAAAAGTTTATTTTTTTATTTTGAAAAATAAATAATTTAATAAAAAAATTTTAAAAAATTATTAGTAAGTCTATCAATTTTAGATTTATTCTTAAAAAAAGTGATTATTAAAGTGAATGAATTCTATTAATAGAAATTAATTATTTCGCTAATAAAATTTTTAATTTTTTATCAAATAATATTTAAAATAAATGATTGATTTTTAAATGTACATTTTTTAAATAAAAATTATCAAAATAAAATTTAAATTCATTTAAATACTTTTAAAATGTGAGTTCTCAAACAGAATTAATATAAAATCCTAAAAGAATTGATTGAATACTCGTTGCATGTTATATTATTACAAGAATTAATAATTAGTAATTAATTGCTTATTTCATAGTAATTCAAAATTTGACAATTTTATTATTTTAAAAATTTTGTATTTTACCCAAAAAGAAAAGGGAAAAGAAAATAGGCTCAACAAGGGACTTGGATTTAATGCAAGTAACAGTTACTCAGAACAATAATGCTGACTCTTTATCAAAAAGTTGTGAGAAGAAGTCATGGAACGTCACTATCTCTTAAAGCACAATGTTTTCAGAATAAAATTGAATTAAGAAATCAAATTTAGTGAAATATTAAAAATTAATTACTTAATTAAAATAAAAAATTAATAAAAATTAAAATTGAATTAAATTGATTCAATTTAAAATTAATTTATTTTCTTAAAAAATTTAAAAATTTTTAAAATTATCTTGTTTTACATGTTGAAAAATATTTTTTAATAATTTATTATATTATATATTTTTTATTTTTAAAGATATTTTTTTGAGTATATTTATATATTTTTTTAAAAAAATTATTCTATTAAACCAGATTAATAGAATCAAAGATGACCTAGTTATCAATTCGATCTTCAATTTAATTTTAAAAAAATTATTAAAAAGGTTAAAAGGATATTTCATGACAAGGACTATAGAGTTTGGACTCAGCCCGTAAGCTACAGCCACAAAGCAACTCTTCAGAAGGTTTTATAGTTACAACTTTTCCTTTTTGGGGTAGAAAAAATATATTCAAACACAATGAGTAGCTGACAAATGAATATTATCCCTAACCCATTTCACTTGATCATATTTCTTAACCAAACTATATGGATTGGATACCCAGTTTATTTTCCTTCTTCACAAATAAGCTATTCTAAATAATGGCGAAATTAAAAATCACTTAAATATTTCATTTCCAACCATTGTGGCATAATTGTATCAGCATTTCTAGCTAGCAGGTATAAGAATCAGGAAAGGAAACACATGGGCTTAATCAAAGAAGTACAGACAAACAGACGTAATTTGCAGATCAGAAGATACAAGAAAGGTCCCCACATCCCTTTCAGCTGAATTATTTTTGAAAGGGATCCATGGAAGTGGCACTACACTACTGTACAAGTTGGGAAAGATCAAGCTTGCAGTAGTTGAAAATCCATTTTAAAGGTCTGGGTTGTACCCAATCTCCAAGTTGCGTAATAAGACATTCCAAATTTGCATTTAGATATTGGCTTTTTGCAATTGGGCAATGGGCACTGAGGGAGCCATGAATTTTTTTTAAATTAGATTGATAAAATAATTAAATTATCTTCATAAGTAGTTAAAAATAAGATTAAAAATATTATAATTTAGCTAATAATTATGTTTTTGAGTGTGGCATTATTAATATCGATAATTAATTTTATGTCATAGAGCAGATTATATCAATTAATCCATTGTGTCCTGGAATTCTTCCAGATGGCAGCGACCCAGCAAGTCGTCGTTCCTCTTTCACCACATTTCTTGTTATTTGTGTGCTGATCATATAGAAGGAAAGAGAAAGATTCACGCAATTAATCTAAATAATAATTTCTTGTTCAAAGAAAGAGTAGTACTAATCTAAAATGAAGACAATTTGTTCTAACAAATGAAAATACTTGACTTGATCATAATAAAATAAATTAATGAAGAGGAATCAACTCATGATAAGCAATAGCTAGGGTATGATCATGGATCATCAATACCTCATCTCCCTCCTATCATGATTTCTTCAGGTATTTTGCAAACTGGGTCTTTGTTGGAACCGCTCATTCAGATATCCAGTGAAGTTGCTTCAATGAACAAGCTTCCTTTTTTGCAGGTTAGGTACATTTATGTGCTAGTGAAAAGAAATGGGAAGAGCATTTGATGTTCTATCTCTAAGCTTGCTTAACTTAATGACAGATACTAGAGAACAAATTGAGCTGCTCCATAAGCAAGCGAAAAGGGTAGCCTTGTTGGTTGACCCAAAGAATTTCAAAGAAGAGAAGGGCTTCTACAAATAATGGCCTGCAATAGTGAAAAGAAAAGGAAGAACAAGAATTTGATTGATTTTGGGACAGCCGGAGAAGTTTTGATCAGCATTGGATTTCCACGAAGAAATTCTGAAGCTGGAAGCTGAAGCTCAGAAGGAGGAAGGCACAGGAGGACTAATTGTAATTTCTAATATAAACAATTTCATATCCCTCCTCACATTTTCCAAGTCCATGATTTTCTGTGTTCAAGAGATCAAAGGTGAAAGACTCGAAGAAGCAGGCTTTCACTAAGATTTCTGGATTCTTAATCAGCACTTGCAAATATTCCTGACAAATTTCGTTGCTCGATTTCTCTTGACCTGATGAAAGACACTATAATGAAAGGGTTGATGTAAAATTAAAATGGGCTTGCATTGTAGTTTGGATGGAAACCCATTTTGTAAACTGATCTATCTTCAGAAAAAAACACAATAAAAAAAAATTGCAGGTAAAGAGAGAATTTGTTTGCGTCTAATTTGGAGGCATATTAATTTTGTTTTTCTGAAAACAAATTATATACCAATAGCTCAATAAATTGAACATTGACACGTTTAATTTAAAATTTAAAACAGGTGTTACATGCTAATTGTGAACTGTCCTTGCATGGCACAGACCACGGTGAAAAAAGAAAATCGATGCTTTCTATACCAAGATATTACACGGAGATATCATTTCGTCTACTACAATCTCAACCTATCTATGAATTATTATGCAAACACCTAAAATAAACAACATGAAATGGCAGAACAATCTGTTAATCCTTCTTCACTTTTGCAATGTTTAGTACTCACCGAATCATATTTCAAGAGAAAATTCCAAATCACACAAAAATTTCTGGAAAGCAACAAAAAACTCATGCATATCATGACGACAAAAGACGTAGTGTACATATCTCAGTTCTTCATGCTCTCTAGCTGAAGAAAACATCATCATTCAAGTTACAATTTATATCTATTTGACAATAACATTCAATAATTAAAGTGCTTAATCTTTCATCCGAAGAATCACAAGCATCACCAACTCTTAGTTCTCCATTGGAAGCAGATCTAATCATATTCCAGTTCATCCGGAGTAACCGGCCTTTTCAGGGGAATAATGGACTTCTTTTCAACATCCCGTGATAAAGCTTTCCTCATGTCTGAATATAAAGCAGAACAAAATACATGGTCAGAAAATAAAAGTTCAATACAAGGAAATTAATGATGTTTCATTTAAATGTGGAAACTCACCTAAACCATCTTCCTCTCCAGAGTAATAGCGTAGCACTCTTCTATAAATTACATACCCAAGCTGAAATGAAAAGGCAGATAGAATAAGCATCATCTTGCTACATTATTGAAAAGCAAGAAAAAAGAACTCAAACCACACAGACGTCATACACATATCCACAACGTTCCCATTACCAGAACATAGCATTTATGAACTTGTAAATTGAAGGGTTCCCTTTCTCTTGGCAGAAAGTGCAACAAGATCCTATAATTGGTACACAAAGGGAACTGATCCAAACAAGCAGTAGAGTAAAAACGTACATGTCAGGTGGGTGAAACTTTCGTGTCATCTTTAATTTCTCAATGAGGAAGACTCTTCCATGCATCCTTTGTTCATCTTTCTTTTTCATTTTAATTGATTATATAATATTCAGTTGAATTCCAAAAGTAAGAAAATAAAAAAAACATCAGAGATATGAACATGGGTCAGGAGGAGTAAATTCCTAAATGTACTTCATATAAAGACCATTCTCAAGAACAAATTCTATAGATACAAACTTAATAACACATTCATAACAGAAAAAGGCAAAGAGTCCATATCAAAATGAAATTCAAAGTACATGCTACAAGGTAAGACGTGCCCATCTTTTGCAATTCATTGAGATATGAACAAATAGCAAAAATATTGGAAACACATGAAAAAAGTCAAAGAACTAATACCTTCTCATACATCTTTATAGCTGGTGTATTTGATGCTCTAACAAAAAGATCGACAAAGTAAGCCTTATCACTGCAAAAAGAAAGTCGTAATTAGAAAAATTCCTGAACTAATATGAGTCAGAATGATACAAATTTACAAAGTGAAAATTCAACGAAACAAAATATTCAATGTTGCATAATTAGTCCCTAAATCAGAAAATCAGGCAACAATAATAGGTGAAGAGAAACAACTTGCTTAGAAACTTCTGGTCTATATCAATTTGTCAACTCAAAGAGAACAGAAAACAATATAAACTTCAAATGAAAATGGAAAGCAATACAGCTAGAAAAAAGTGAACTATACAGCATAAATTGAGGATTACTGCCCTTCCCAGTTTCCACAAAGGTCATAACTCGAAGTGCCTCACAAGTCAGCACATGCTTTCTTAAACAACAGATACCAACAGAATAGAAAATAATGTGCTAAAAACCAAGCTACAACAGTTTTTCAGAGACTTCCAAAACTAGCTTCACAAACTGGGAAGCAACTCAGCAACACATAGACCTACTTTCACATCAATAAATACAAACATCACAACCATCAATTCAGATAAAGCTGAAAAAATTTTACATCTTCACAATAAGCATATTAAAAAAACCACAAAATTAGTTGATATAATGATAATACAAGAATAAAATAAAAACCCCAAAAATAGAAAATAGCAAAAGTTTCAATCTTGACTGAGAAATCTTACATCTTGTCACTGATTTCCTCAAGCAGGTTCATGAGTTTCTTAGCTAACTGCTGCCTACGGTACTCTGTAGACACCGTAACCGCCGTTACATGTCCATGCCACGACTCCCCTTGCCCTTCTACTTTGCCCATAACTGCAACCATCCATCAATATTACCCCCTTTCCCTTTTTTAGCCATTCTCCAATTTATTTATTTATTTATTTTGGTTCAAATAAAACACAATTAAAGAAAAATTAAAGACTTAGTGAGCAGAGGAATAAGAAGAAGAGCTTACTGTAGCCCATGACTTTGTTACCGGGGCCCTCAGCGACATGGAAATAGTCTGGCCATCGCGCCAAATAGGTCATGTAGAACGACATGTTAAACTGCATAATTGAAAAAAGGCTTATTAGTGTTATTTCATTAGCAGCATAGTAATCAATTATATGAAAATGTAAGGAATTGAGCTTACAGTTTCGGTTAGGTGATCGAAATTCACAGGAGCGAAGCGGAGGAGGTCGTTGCAGCAGAATCTGCGTATGGTCGTCATCTTGCCCTCGTCTGGTTTGCTCCTTGTCCTTTGCTCGGTTCGATGGATGTTTCTTTTCTTTGTCCGCTTAAAGACCAAGTTGGCCCATCATGTTTGGGCCTAAACAAAATTGAAATACAAAATTTTTTTTTCAAAATATTTTCAAAGCTTATATATATATATATATATA